>JABUQX010073511.1:0-30000 GCA_015478945.1 Trachelipus rathkii
TTGAGTAAATTCGCCACAATCTATAACACTTAATTTTAAATTACTTTTCTCTCCAACAATCTCCACTCCTGCCCTATGCGAGGTTTTTCTCGGGCACTTTATTGATCAGGACGATTTGGGGGCATTGCGATGCTTTTACGTAAACGTATAGTTTGAAGTGACTGACTCTGACTCTTTAAGGCGCTTCAGTCTCTGCCGATAAAGTGGAACATGTAATTATACTTGTTAATGGGAATGAGCGGTTCGATTCCTTCTTTGAACTAATCTTATTATTCTCCTCAAAATCCATGGTACTATCGTGCTTGCTCTCGTGCCATTTCAGACTAGGACATGCTTAATCGAGGTGTGGAAAAATTCTCGCTCTCCTATCACTCTTGCCAATTTCATTCAGCTAGAAATCGTCGTGCCGGAGAATACGTCTTCGAGATGAGCAAAGCGGGACTGTCATAATAAAACGAAAAGCCGCGACTCCCTTTGGTTCTCCTACTGACAATCTCTCTGGCCTTTTCCAAACAAATCTCTAACAACTTCTGTAATTCTCTTTTCATCCTCTTATCGCACATTGAATGATTCTGGTGGTTAAATATATACCTCCAAAACGGAAAGGGCAATGCATCTCTGTGGCCTCTATTTTCCTCTAATTCAACCCATGGACGATTCTGGAATTCCTCTTCCTCCTCCTTTCCTCTCAGGTCTATGCGCTTTTACATGTCATTTGTCATATTGATCGGTGTGCGAGTTGAGCTCCTGAAAATCTCAGTGAACGTTAGGAAGCCTGGGATGCCCGGATGGCCGATTCTCTCCGGAGTTTTGAGGAAGTGTGCTTCCGGGTCTGACCCCACCCCTCGTTCAACTATATTTACTATGTGCCTCAATACTAGCCTTTTCCCTCAGTGTTGGGAGCGCGCATATGCCAACCTATTCCGAAAAAATGATGCTTGCTCTTTGATCTCTCTAACTATCGCCCTATAAGCTCTCACTAAGTTGTATTCTTTCTAAGATCTTGGAAACCCTTCTCAACTCGTCAGGCTTCTATTAGATCATCTGGAAAATCTCATTTCCCTTCTTTCTGATACCAGTACGGCTTTCAGGTCTTGAGATCTAGCTGGGATACTTTCCTTTTAAAGATTTATGTTTCCGCTACTAGAACATAAGGAAGATCTTGCATGTGGTGGCGCCTTGAAACATATACCAAGCATTGACCCGGTCGTATGGGCACGCGATCACATGCTCGCCAAGCTCCCTCCTTGGAGGTTCCTTTCGTTTCTATCTTGGACTTACATATGTCTAGCGTTTCTTGCAAATCGTCAATGTTAGGCTGATGTTGATGGGCTGACTTCCTTCTTTTTCTAATGTCAAGAGTGGTGTTCTCAGAGTTCTGTTTATATCTCCCTAACTTATCCTGCTTTCCATCAACTGATCTATTCACCATATGACACATCTAACTCTATCCACTCATTAGCCGATGACTACCCTTCATTCTTCAACTCTATCAATTCTGCTCCCTCTAATTACTTCCTAGAATTGCCTCTCGTTCTTAATCTTTCCGATCGATTTTATTCTGATCTGGATAGGATTTCAGGGTTGGTGCGTCGCAAGCTTTTGAATTTAATTCCTTTAAAACAACCCAACTTCTACATCTCCTCTCGACTAAGACACTTAACTGTTTCTATCTTTTTCGACGGTTCTTCTCGTCCTCATTCCTGTTTGAAAATATAAACATCCATTGGCCTTAACATAAGACAAAAAAATGTTTGAAACCATCAAATTCACAAGTGGATTGCTAGGGCGGAACCTAATAGAAACTGGGAGTTTGTTTAGAGTGCGAGAGCCATTTTTTTCCTCTTCTCAGGTACTACAGCTATACAAGGGTTATCCGCCCTTGTATGGACATTCTCACTCATATCTGTGGGGGGCGGAGGCTCTGGTTTCATCCGGCTCTGCTTTTGAACAGGGTCGAGTACAAGGCCAAAAGACTTATAACTGTCATGTACTTTTTAGTTCACTTGACATTTTATATTTGCGGCACGCAATGTTGGTGCTTTTTTCCTTTTCTATAGGTACTGTAGAGGCAAGTGCTAATCGAGAGAAACTATCCCTCGGTCCACCACCTTTCGATCCCTCGTTTGCACAAGTGGGTCTGTTTCGGCACATGAGTTTTGTGTGATGTTAGTAACTCCAGACTAGTTGCACTGCGGTGTTCTTCTTTCATTGCCACCTCTGTTCCTGTGGAATTCTCCTTCCATCACCTGTGTTTACCATACTCGATTTTAATTCCCTCACTTAAAGCCTGAAACGTCTGAGCATTGCGTAATTTGCTTAGATGGATTTTGTTGAGAGCGTTCAACACCCCACTCCTTGAATAAGGATTCTGCCCGTGAGCGTGGCCAATACCAATACTGATAAAAATAAATTAAAAAAGTTTAATAGAAAAATAAACTAGCTGAAACCCCACAAGAATGGGACCTTCCAACGGTGAACAACTTCTAGAATGCATTAAAATGCAACCGAGGAGGTTGCTCGCTTGACAAAAAAAAAAAAAAAACAAACAAAAAAAGAAAAAAAAAAAAAAAAAAAAAAAAAAAAAAAAAAAAAACGAAAAGGGAAGCCGGCTTATGTGCAACCCCTGGCACAGCACGTGAGTAGTCGACGAGGTTGGACTTTTCAGCAATGAAAACTCTGAAGATGAGGCATTTCGGATATGTTAGACTTTGATTAAGTTCATGGGCCCGAAATTGCAATTGACATTCTCTTCATTTCAACCTTCAAAGGAAATTCACAACCAGGGAACTCTCGATCGTTAAAAACTGAAGCAGACAAGTCGCATCAAGGGAGCCAAAGATAATTCAAATTTGCAGTCTGTGAGAGGAGGGAGATTGAGGCTCTACGAAAACATGAGATGCATGCCTACAGAGAGAATCCTTCTCGATGACATGAAACTGGGCCACGAGTTTTCATTACTAACCAGTGCTTGCAGGCAAATAATTATCAGCAACACCTCCTTCATCAGTCGACGAGAGAGAGCGTATTTATGTGTATTTAGGAATGTAAACACCCCAAAGAAAAACGGGCTCTCCAGATACTAGTAAAGGCTTAATGTTTTTGCAGGCACAATTTCGTGAATTTTTGAACTTGAGTATTGAATGATATCTATCTTAAAGAGGTATTTTATTATGTCATGTTTAAGTAATAGCGTTTTTATTTTAACTTTTCGGGCTGATAAACTTGATTTTCTTCGTTCATTATTTACTTGCTTTACTTATCATGTAGTAGTTAAATGTCAAAGAACGCTTGAATCAGGGAGATGTATCTTGAACTTTTGACTTTGTTAAATACACTTTGAAAATGGAATTGGAATATATCTTTTAAATAAACACAAACATAAATAGTTATTAATATTATATTGCATTTAAATATCCTTAAAGGTATATTTTAATTTATAAAATAAATATACTTCGGCACAACAAATATGAAATATAAATCGACTAGATTGTTGTACAGACATGATTTGAGTTGACCTCGCAGCTGCACAAATCGGTCTATGCTTATTACTGATGTATTATAGATTAAGATTAAAGACGGGTAATCAAGGTATCGGGTATCGGACTATCGGCACCTAAAAATGCCAGTATCGGCAATCTATCGGTATCGGCTCTTTTCTGGTATGAAAATTTGTAAAAAATAAATATAAATAAAAAAATTATATAATATATTTGTATATCTATATCATTTATAATATATTATATAAATATATATAATATATATATAATATCATATATTATATATATAATATATTGTATATATATATATATATATATTATAATATTAATATAATTATAAATCTTAATTTTATATTATATATTAATATTATATATATATAGTTATAAATATAATATATATATAATATATATATATATATATATATATATAGTATATATATATATATAATTATAGAAATTGTAAGTAACTAAGATTATTTGTAAGGAATTTATCAAAACGTATATGATTTCAGACCCACAGTTATCTCTAAAATCATTTTACACATATTTGCATTTAATTACAGACGTGGAATAAAGTTGTCTGTACAGTTACAATTAAGACAATACTACTACTACTACTACTACTACTACTTACTATACTATTTACAAATAATATAATAATAATAATAAAATAATAATAATAAATAATAATAATAATAATAATATATAATAATAATAATAATAATAATAATAATAATAATAATAATAATAATAATAATAATAATAATAATAATAATAATAATAATAATAATAATAATAATAATAATAATAATGCAATAATAATAATATAAATAAATAATAATAACCATTAATAATAATAATATAAATAATAAATAATATAATATAATAATAATAATGAAAACTCATAATAATATAATAATTAATTAATATAAATAATAATATTAATATATAATAAATAATATTATAATATAATATAATATTATATAATAATATAATTAATATAATATATAAAATAATATAAATCAATATAATAATAATATATAATATATAATATAATAATATATAATAAATATTTATATATATAATAACAACAATAATAATAATAATAATAATAATAAATATTTTTGCAGAGAATCCAATTTATTTCGCTTCCCAAACATTATGATATAATAATATCAAAATTTTCCTTCAATATCATTTCATAAGGATCAAAATCTGTCACGTGCACAAAGGCGTAACCAACACTACCAACTTTATTTCCAAATCGGAATAGTTTTGCATTGTACTTCCTAAACTTTATAATCAACATCAAAATTAATATATATATATATAGTATATATATTCATAGTATATAGTATATATTATTATATATATATATATATATATATATATATATATATATATATATTATATATATATTATAATACTTTAAATATATTATATATATGATATATATATATATATATATTTATATATAAATATATATATATATATATTTTATATATATTAATATATTATATATATATATAATATATATATTATATATATTATTTCAGAATTATAAATATACTGTATACTTATATATATTATATATATATATATATTATATATTATATTATATATCTATATATATATAAATATAATATTATTTATATTATATATATAATATAATATAATATTATATATTATAGTATATATATATAGTATATATATATAAATATATTATATATATTATATAATATATATATATATATTATTATATATATAATATTTATCATAATATAGTATATATATATTATTATATATTATATAATATATATAATATAAATATTAATATATAATATATGAATATATTAAATATAACAATATAGATAATATATAATTATATTAATATATTTAAATATATATATATATCCATTAATTTATTTATATATTATATATATATATATATTATATATAATATTATATTATATATATATATATATACTTTATAATAACTATATATTAAAATATAAATATATATATATATATAATATATAATATTATATTAATTATAGAGAGAGAGGAGAGAGAAGACGAGAGAGAGAGAGAGAGAGAGGAGAACGACGAGGGAGAGAGAGAGAGAGGTGCGGCTGGATTTTTATTTTATTAATTTTTTTTAGGCTGAGTTATGAGCGGGGCAGAAAAGCATTACCAAAAAAATCCACATTTTTTTTTTTTTTTTTTTTTTTTTTTAATTTTCTTTTTGTGTTCTGTTTTTAATTTGATGGAAGAAAAACTCTAAAAAAAGAACTTGGCTAATCATTTTCAAATGTGAAATAAAGTTTCAAATCGATTTAGTAGAAAAAAGTTATTAACATTTTCGACATTCTACCAAAATCAGAATAAAATTATAAAAACTTTTGTCCCGACGATCATGGATGAATCATAATATCAGACAAACACATCTGGTCCAACAATTCTAAATCTGATATAAAATTAAAATTAAATTGAGTGGAAAATGAAATAATGAAAAAATTCTAAAACAAATCTTGCAGAAAAAACTCATTACAAAGCTTGTTTTATTTATTTATTTTTTCATTTTTTTTTTTATTTTTTGCAGAAGACGTTAAAAAAAAGTTTTTTTTCAATATATATATATATATATCACTAATATCTTATATACTACTTATATATATATAAATATATAATATATATATATATATATATATATATATATATATTAACTACTATACTATACATATAAATAATATATTAAATGACTCTTATCATATATATACTTATTAAATATAATATATAGTATATTATATATATATTATATTCATATATATATATTATATATATAATATAACAATATAGTATAATAAATTATAATATATCAATATTTATATATATAATATATAATATATTATATATATATATATAAATATATATAATATATTGTATATTATAAATTATATATATATATATATATTATATATATATATATAATATTATTATATATAAAATAAATATATATATATATATATCTTTCTTCTGCTTCGTTCATTCTATTCTCTACCTTTCTTCCCAAGATGGGAGTAAGGAGCGCCTACAAGCATCGGAAAGAAAAGCAGTAGAGAGATATGACAAATGTCGCAAAACAGAAAGCCAGACCCCTCGTACCAAATTAATTAGTGAAGCTCGCACTCGACAGAAAATCCACCCTAAAGCTTCATGGGACCGCGACGACCTCACTCATGTAAATTGATCAGTCGTAGGGTTTATTCCTTGCCCGCGGTGGCCACACCATGCCCCATACAAACCCGCCATTCTCCTTCATTGCACTTTATTCTCGCTCTGCCAACTCACATTTCTCTCATTCAGACATTCGTTCACCCACTCAATCCACTTTTCTTTCGGTCTCCCAGCCGGTCGCGATTTCCCCACTAATGCCCACTATACATCCGCTTAACCAAACCGACTATCATTCCTTTTCACGTGACCAAACCATTTCAACATACTTTCACTTTATTCTCTTCATTTACCCCTTTCTTCCACAACACAACTCTCTAATACGTTACTCTCTAATATGTTCATTCTTCTTCCACAATCCTGCATGCCCTAGATTGTCCATCTGAACACATTGAATTTAGATCTATATTTCTTAATTCCAGACCATAGTCTCACTACCATACAAACACAGTCAACATAACCCTATGTAAGACTCTAGACGGCACTCAAGACTTCAGTCCCTTTACATTCACCAACGGATTTAATTGAGCCAGCAACCTTCTGCCATTCACAACTGTCCTACTACACTCTGCATCATCCGTTCCCTTCTTCATCCAAACACAACCCTAAATATTAACTCCAGACACTTGTCCAAGCATGCCTCACCATACGTAACATAACTTCACACTGAGAACTGTCCTCACTCAAACCATAACCTTATTTATCTACGTATTACTTTCAGAACCCCTCCTTATTATCATAACCCTGCCAAAATCTCTCTACCAATCCTCTCAAACATCTCAGAAGGTTCGCCACACAAACCCAAATTAAATATTTATATATATATAATTACATATAAATATATAGTATATTATATATATAATAGTATATATTATATATATTTTATATAATATGATATATTATATATAATAATATAATACATATATTTATGATTCGGCCGTCGTCGAGTGTGGGAAAACAGGGGGAAACCAGAAGGGATCGAGAAAGAGAGGGTCAGCAGATAATAAGAGAATTTTTAAAAAAGAGGAAAGATTCTGAAATGACAGATGAAGCAGAAGAACAAAATCTGAAAGAGTGGGACCCAAGAGCAGTATTCTGACCTTTTCTCTGGAGAGAGAATGAGTTTATGATTTCAGTAACTCTAACTATATAAAGGAAAATTTTCTTACGGTTTCGTATTTCACATTGCAAATTTATAAATTTAAATTAATTTCATTTGAATTCTTGGATGGAGGAGCTAAAAATTTTCAACTTTATTTCTTGAGAGTTTTGGAATATTAAATAAAATAAGTAAGAAAAGAAGAATTTAAAATATTTTAATTAGCAGCAGGTGAAGCTGCTTTTCTTGAAACAGCGAGTCATGATGAAGATTATTATCTTCTCTATGGTGGCAAGCGAGCTGAAAACCCCCTTTCCAAATGCTCTTTTGCTTGTAATGGTGGTGATAGTTGGAAAGAATCAATTATCACACCGCCCACCTGGCGAGCCATGCAGGAAAATGGTGTTCTGTATATATATATTATAATATATATAATATATATAATAATATTATATAATAATAATAAGCATATATATATATATAAATCATTAATAATATATAATTATATTATACTATATATTAATATAATAATATATATATAATATATTATATAAACCTTATATATATATATGATATATATACCTATAAATATTAATAGTATTTATATACTATTTAAAAAATATTTATATATATCATAAAATATATTTTTATATCATATATATATATTAAACTAATTAATATATACTACTATATATTTATATACTTATATACTATATTATATATAAATATTTATATATATATATATATAATATATATATATTATATATATATATATAATATATATATATATATATATATATATATATATATATATATATATATATATATATATTATAATATATATATATATATTAAAAAATATATATATAAAATATATATATATAATAATAACACTACAGTATATATACGAAAAAAATACGGATTAAACATTGGGTATGCCTACTTTTTCTAAATGCCACATATAGTGTATAATAAGCTCAACAATATAAAATGAACTATATTTGTTCTGTTGGAGAAATTATTCAAGATCGATTTGTGAAAGAATTAATTTGTTAAGTCATTTTCGTGTTTGGTTGATGCGACGTCTGATATATTGCATACTGACCAGATATAAATTGGTCAGATAAATTGATAGAAATAAGGAAAACAAACATGTGTTTCAATCAGATTTCTTAGCTTTATGCCATTAAAAGCTCAAATTGAGATTTAAAGAAGGTAATTCTACAATGGTTGAAAGCATTTGGAATAATAAATAGTGACTTTCTGATTAGATAAAGATATGATGGTGCAGCAGTATTGAAGGGAAGTTTTAGACGTGTTCAGACTTTGATAAGGAGAAACAATCTAGTAGTTTTGTATGTTCATTGTTGCTCATATTCCTTAATTAAATCTATCCTTGGAACATTCAGGCGAAATACAACACATCAGAAACTACACAATCACAAGGAAAATAAATGGGCATTATTTTAGGTCACCAAAGAAGAAAACTATTTTAAAATAAAATTAATGAAAGATTTTCCCAAAGACAAAATAGGCAAAGCTAACACGAATTTACGATACTAAGTTTATTGAAAATCATGACGGATGGCAACGATTTAAAAAGTTTTTAAACCAATATTAAAGCTTTAGAGATGGTTGAGATGGAGTTAGATACTAAGACTTTTAAATCTTCATATTGTCTAAAATCTGCAATAAGCAGCGTAATAACTGCACTCTATTATTTTGAGAATGATCTTTGTGAAAGATTTTTTCTCAAACGTCGATGAAAAAATTTTCAGCCACTTTTGAGGATGAAACAAAACTTCTGCATTCCGTTAATGAAGAAAAGAGAATGCCGAGTATCATAGTCAATGCAAAATAAAAATTAAAAAAAACAAACAAATAATGCTTAAAAATCGCAATTGTAATTAATTTTCTTGATTACTTTCAAACCAGTTACGAGAGCAAAATAAAATCATTCTATTCATATAAGTTAAAAAAAATCGAATTTGGTAAATGAATTTGTTTTTACAGTATTATTTAGAACATAGAAACTCTTAACGCAGAGTTTGTTTTGGGGGAAAATATGATATGAAAAGCAAAAACCTAAAAATATGCCATCAAATGATCTCTGTCTTTAATTGATTGTAAAACGTAACTTTTCCCATACATTATTTAGATTGATAAAACTTTTATCTTGCATCTGTTCCAGTCACTTCCTTGCACATCACAACATCTTTCTCTACTCTCAAATGGCTAAAAACCTATAACTTCGCATTCTACACGAGGAATAATATAATATTTATAATCTATATATACTATAACCTTCTATATATAATCTATCATAATATCATTATATATATATATTAAGTATATATAATATACTCTACCCCCTCCTATATATAGTATATATATATAAATCCAAATCAGATACACCCCCCTATATTCAGTGATCAGGTAACCATTCCCCCCCGCATCCGCTCGGGATCCGCGCTCTTAGTCTAAAGATCCGCATTACGCAATCCGCGCTTTGCCCTGCGGATGTTGTGTGGATATTTATTGTTGGATTTGATAAAAAATTTAGAACTAAAATTACGTTTAAAAAAGAAAATGAAGGAAAAGGCAAAACTTCTGAAGATAAGGCAATTCAATTGATATTCCATATCTTACTGTTATCAAATAGTCTCCAACTAGCTGGAATAGTCACTTCATTTGATTGGAAAAAAAATGGGTATTGCTCACAAGAACGGGTACTTGCTTGTTTACGCGACGGTGCGTATGTCCAAAGTTTGAATTTTAAATGAAAAAGAACAGAAATAATGCTGACATGTATTAAAGATGACACCACTTGTGAGAACACATACCACAAAAAGATCAAGCGACTCTTAACAAGTTTGTCTCCGATGTAATTCCATAAATCTCACGCAAGAAGCCAGTTTTGAAACCATCTTAAATGGAAAAGATACGGTTTTTAAACGAATGAAAATGTTAAATTATACAACTAAAGCTAGAAAACACTTTGGATACTCATTTTGGATATTTATGACATGCTTTCAAATATGAGCAAAGCATATTCGGATCAAGGCAAGTTTTTTTGCTACAAAAAGTAACAGATGTCCTTCTCGAGTTCATAGTTGCCCTTGATATCTTCCAACCGAAAGGTCTATTAATCGCCACCATAAAAGAAAAAAAACGAAATCTACAGGAACCAACACCTTCTACAATAAATACAATCCCATAACCAGACTTTCTGGATGAAGATTCTTTACAGTCCGCAGTAGTGAAAAGAAAACACAGCGCGACTACACAAAAATTGCAAGTGAAAGGTTTCAAAAACTAAACCAACGAAAAAACTAGACTAGATCATAGATGATCATCTATCAGTTGTGGAAAGTCGAAGACAAAAATGTTTTTACCCGCTGCAAGGAATATTGGCCTGTCCCACTAGTGTCTCAAGTCGAAGAAGCGCCTATATTAGCAATTTGCTGGCCCTCAAGTTAATAGATGAAAGAGAAACACGTCTCTCATCAGAAAGGCAGAAAAATGATTGTTCTCAACAAACACTATCTATATTTAATTATCTTCGTGACAGATTGATCTATACAAGTCCATTGACAAAATCTTTTCATTAAGTGACGGAGGTTGGGGAAGGGTTTGTGGGTGTTGCATTTATTGGGGTTACCAGTCCCGCACTCTGGTAATACAATTATCTTATAGAATCAGTGGCTAACTCTAATTAATATAATTATATAGTATAATATTATATATATAAATATATAATATATAATATATAATATATATTATTATAATTTATTATATATTATATTAGCTATATTATATTATATACTAGAATATTCATTACATATATATATATATATATATTATAATATAATTTATATTATATAACTACTTATAATATATATAAATATATATATATATACTATACTATATATATATAATATATAAATCTATAATATAATATAAATATATATAATATATATAATATATATATAACGTTACTACTATAGACTATATATAATTCGATTATGAAAATTATATGTATATATCAACCATCCGCCATACGCATCCGCAATCCATATCGCGGATATTAAAATCAAACTTCCGCATCCGCATCCGCAATCCACCGATGCGAAAAAAAGAATCTGCTGCATTCAAAAGATATATAATATATAATATACTTATATATATATATATATATAATATATATATATATATATAATATATATATATATATATATATATTAATTAATATATATAATATACATATCAGTAAAGAAGCTGTATGATTGCTTACCTTTAAATGCCCTGAAAAAGATTCTCGACTACGTTAATAAATACTTATTATATATATATATAATATATATATATTATATATAAATAGAGTATATATATTATTATAAATATTATATATATTATTTTATATATAGATATATATATAATAATAATACTATATATAATTACATATATATAATTATAAATAAATATATATATATATATATATATTATATTTATCATATATACCATTATATATATATGATATAGTATATATATATATTATTATATATATATATATATATAACTATATATATATATAATATATATTTATATATATTATAATATATAATATAATATATAATATCATATTGAAATAGGAAATAGAGTATTACAACAACAAATTCCTTTTGAATTTAGAGTAAAAAGGTACGTGACAACGAGAAGCATTGTGTTTTTCATTTCTTTTCATTTTGATTCAAAATTTATTCGTTTCAAATTTATTCGCTCGCTCATTTTATATATTTATTATCCATTCTTTCATTCACTATTGCATTTGGAAGTTTTCTTTCATACTCTTATCTGTCAAAACAAACTTTATTATTATTATTATATTATTATTATTATTATTATTATTATTATTATTATTATTATATATTATGTATATTATATAATTATTATTATTATTATTCATTATATATTATTATTATTATTATTATCATTATGTTATTATATATTATATTATTTATTATTATTTCGATTATTATATTCATTATTATTATTATTATTATTATTATTATTATTATTGTTAATGTATTATATTATTGCCACAATTTTTTGCTTCCTTTCTTAACTTGTAATGTTATTTCAGTCTTGATTTTTTGCAGAGACGATTTCATAATCCCAAAATGGTCTTTATTTCAAAGCTTCACGACCAAAAACTTTCATAAATACACATTTTCGAAACCCCTGTAATGCTTTTTCTTCTTATTTAAAATCACAAATGATGACTCTCTCCCATAGCTCTTGTAGTGCTTGGTGTGCTCTGTGCGTGTGCACGACCTTTGTAAGTTGAAACAGATTTGATGCACTCCTTTCGAATAAAAGTCATTACTTCAGGTCTATTTCCGACCTTGCAAAAGGAAACGTTGGAAATCATGCGCTTTACGGGACGATTCTCTTGAGAGCAAAATTTAAAAAGGATATCTTGTGGGCATTCGATGACCCTACTATGGGCTATTGCAAATATGTTCTTCAAAATGGAAGGTATTAGGGTTAAAGAGTTTATCGCTAGCATTTGGAGGAAAGGAAGAAAAACAAAAAAGGAAATTACTTAAATTAATCGTACTTTTTTATTATTTTTAATTATTTTTTCATAGAATGAATTTTATTTGATTTTGAATTGATTTTGAATTGATTTAATTGATCCAGGCCATAGAGATGCCGAATTTAAATTATAATGACTAATAGAATTGGCTCAAACTTGTAGTTAACAATTTTAAATGTTGCAGGCGCAGACATAATTAGTGAAGTTAACACTAAATTCGCTTCTTCTAACACAGTATCGATTCAGTATATATATATATATAGTAATATACTATAAATATATTATACTAAATATTATATATATATATAAAATATATTAATATATATATATATAATATAATATCAATATTTATAATATATATTATATAGAATATAGTATATCAATATACAATATATATAGATAATATAATGAAATAATATATATTATTTTATATATAGATATATATAGTATATAACTCATAATATTTATATATATATAATATATATAGTATATATATAGAATATATATATAATATTATTAGTATATATAATATATAGTAATTATAATATATATTATATATATATTTATATATATATTAATTAATATATATATATATTATAATAGATATTATTAGTATATATATATACATATATATATATATCATATATAATACGATATATTATAATATATATTTATATATTATATTATTATATATTATTATATATATATAGATTATATATATATAAATACCAATAAAGAAGAGGCATGCTTGAAACCACTTTGAGGGCCTAGATTAACATCATCTACTGCTGTGGTGTCGATGGTTACGAGCCTAACAGGAGCGATCAACCAAAGTTAAGCACATCGACAGTGTGCACAACAGGCTTGTTGGCGACAAAACTAGACAAATAATAATACAGACGTAAAAATTATTGCTTGCGAGCAGGAATCGAACCATGCGCAACATAGTCTCGCCGTTAGACAATCATCACCCAATCCGCACTTTTCACTATCGTCTCTCTCATTTACTGCCATTGTTATTGAGATTTTCGAAAATGATATACCTTCACTCTATCTCACATCAATAATTCATCAGTTACGACAAGCCCGATCCCTATTCATTATTCATGTAGATTTTCCACCTACTCTCAATCTTAACTTTCGCACTTCCTTAGAGACTTCCTGAATTCCTTTGTAAGTACGCCCATTCATCCTCCTTACAAATTTCATTTACATCATATTTCCATAGACCAACTGTACGATATGAAACTTTATAGTCTTCCTTCCTATTTAAAATTCCCAAGAACATCTTCTTTGAGATTTCATTGACTTTTAGCACATACAGCTATGCCTCTTATTTTACTTTCAACAGCTTGTATCACCTCTTCATTTCATACATGCACACACTCACACACATATATATATTGTAATACAAACACTATATATATATATATAGTATATATAACATATATAATATAAATATAATATAAATATATATATATATATACTATATTCAATATAAATATATATATATCAGACAAGAAGGAGGCTTTTTAAAATGAACATATACATTCAAAAGTATTTAATAATTTTAGTGATTGAATCAGTTCTGTGCCATTCGCGTTAGTGAACGACATTGCCCATCTCTATTGCTCATCATCATCATCAAATTATTATTATTATTATTATTATATTTATTATTTATTTATTTATTATTATTATTATTATTAATTATTATTATTAATCTATATTTATTATCTATTATTGAAATAATAATAATAATAATAAATAATAAATAATTAATAATAAGAAAATTCCAATATAATAATAAGTAATAATAATAATAATTAATAATAATAATAATAATAATAATAATTAATAATAATAATAATAATAAAACTCACACAATGTTTAAGCTGTTGCATACTAGAGATCTATAGCTGTCATTTAGAATTGCTGACTCTACACAATTTTGGTTTCTTTCTCCAGAAAGACAAAATCAAGTTCTTCTAATAAACCTATTTTATTCATATTCAACAAAAAGTATTTATTGTCACGCATTAATTTCTGGCAAACTACTTACTACTATATATCTAAGTTTAATATATATCATTAATATCTATTTCAATTAAAAAGAACCTTTAATTATGAAAGTTATGAAGGGAGAAATGGAAACTTCTATCAGTAAGATGAAAACTGGAACAACAGAAGGTGAAGATGGAATCACAAATGAAATCTAAAGAGTTTGTGAAAATTCAATGTTAAGATGAAAGCACTGGCAAATGGCATCTACGAATATGGAGAAACAACTAATTAAATGTTTAGATCAAACTTAGAAGGAGCGTTACCTTTTAAAAATATTGTTCCTGAAACTCGCTATGCAATTAGCCAAGTAAAATATGATAGTAATATTGAGGTTAAATGAAATACTGTGGGTAGAATATTAAGAATTTGAGAATTAAAATTGGCTAAAATGATGCAGTCAGAAAATTGTTCTCACCGAATTTAGTCAAATTATTTTATGGAACAAAATTTTTAAGTTTTAAAAGTTCCGAGAAAATCGGAATAAAATTTTCATAATTTTGCAAAGTTAAAGTTGCAATGCATTAATATTTGCTCGAAAACTAATAAAACTAACTAAATGTTCATTTTGAGCATTCCAAAACTTATTGAATATAAAGTTAAGGAAAAAAAAAAAGTTTCTTTAATCAAACACTTATTTCCGCTTCTCTCGAGACTTCTTTAACGAAGTTCGAAACTTTATGAATACATCATCTTCACTTTTTAAAATAAACTTTTTCCATGTTTACATTTTTGTAACTATTTGTATTCTTACTTATTGGTTTATTTTATTTATTCATTTATTTTTTTTTCTATTTATTTAATTATATATTTGTTTGTTTATTTATTAACTAATTTATAAACACTCACTTAAATTGCTTATTTGCGTAATACATTACTTTAAATGTCTTCCTATGAGATATAAAAATGACTCGATACAAAATTCATCCAGCTTCGAATAAGGAGAAGAAGGGAATAAATTGTACCCCTTTTCCATAAGGTAAGCAAAGTCTATTTTATTCTTTACAAAGGAATTTTATTGTATGAAATGTTTACTTTTTTCTTTTTCGTTTTTTTACATTGTCACCCACCACTTACTGGCAGAGCCCCTATTTCAAGCGAGCGGGGTGTGATTAACCCTCAAGCAGTACGAAAACTAACAATCCTCTACGGTGCAAATGCACACGCATGATCACAAGATACCGGCCTTCTAAAGTGAGAGAGACTAATCCAGCAGGACAACCAGACAGTGGCAAAGCAGAATTCCACAAACCAACAGTGGCACTTAAGAAGGAGAGCACCCCCCAGTGAACTTCCCTGCGCCCCACCCCGGTCCAATATCAACACCAACAATTTCATATACAAGAACAGACCCCTCGCGCCCTGTTGCTACGAAGTGTCGCAAAGGCAGTGTACACCGATGTGGTGTAAGTCCCATCGACCACTTACCTGCCCCCCCCATCACATTAAAAAAGCAGAGTTAAGCCCATCTACGTCGGAAAAGAATAAAGGGCTTAACGTCTACACTCGGTAAGACAGAACCAGTATTACTTTTGGCCTTAACTCATAACCCTATCCCAACAAGCCTCCACCCAGCGCCCTGTTGAACACCAGACCCCCCCCCCAGATATGCCGAGCCCCACAGTACCTCGTATAACAGGGCTGGGCTGCATGAATACGCCATGCGAGTAGCTGGTACTGTGCAGGCGGCGAGAAAAAATTCTCTCAGTCTAAACACAGCGCCCAGTTCTCTATGACGGCCTTCCTCGAGCAACGTTGTCATGTGAGCGTTCTCCAAGACATTTTTTAGTTCCATCTTAAGCCAGGGAGACGATCCGAGAACGCATTGAAAAGATGGACAAGTTAGAAGGTCGTCTCTACAAGGAGATTTGTAGACAGTTGGGTTTTTAAGAATCTAAATTCCAAAATGTGAGGGACGACTCCACCCGGGAATTCTATACCAGATCCCCGACGAGATAGAATTAGAAGATTAAGACAGAGCACAATTCTAGAGTCGAAAGAGGGAGGAGATTTGATACAGAGCGACAGGACCATGAAAGAGTTACGACGTCATCCCCGGCATACCAGGATGAGTTAGCACTGTGATACGGTGAGATCCATTAATGAAAAAGTCAGCAATCAAAGTAGGAGAATATTCGAACCCTGACCCTGAACACCACCATCTCGAGACAGCCAAAACAGAGAACATAGACAAAAAAAACAACACCAAACACACACAAAAAGACACCAAAACATATACATATTAAATATATAGAAACATAGATAGAGAAAGAGGAAGGATCAAAAAAAGAGAGGTGGTTTGGCCCCAGAAGAAAGATAAGATAGAAAGACGCGCCATACCAACAGATACATTAAGACTCCAAGAGAACCACAATCGATAGAGACTAATATATAATATATATATTTATATCTTATTATTATATATATAATATATCATATACCATATCCCCATTTTAATTCAAGTATAACAATTTATTATATACATCTATATATTATAATATAATATATATATACATATAACATAATATATAATATACATATAATATACAATAATACTATTATTTTACATACATAAAATAGACAGATAGATATATACATACATATAATAATGATACCATAGCAAGAAGAGATACACACAAAAAGGAAACTATATATATCAAATATACAACACAAAGTTTACATAACAGACTAAAGAGCACAGAAAGTAGAGATAAAAATGATATATAAACCACATAGCATAACATATAAACCTACGAGACATATATAGTCGATATAAATAAGAATAGATATGACAAATGAGATAAATAGACAAAAAACAAAAAAACACCTATTAGCACAATATATATATAATATAATAATGTCATAATTCTTAAATAACATATTATATTATACGATCAAACACATTAATATAGATAAAATGTAGAGATATACAGAATAGATAAAACATATATAGACTAGAATGATATATACACATAGATAGATAAATCATATATACAAAAGAAAGAGAGAGAGAGTAGACACGACACATTATGAGTATACAAACACATCAACCGCAACATACAACCATAGAAAAATAAAAAAAAATTTAGAAAGATTTTATATTATATATCATAATATATAAAATTACAATAGATAAATAAATATAACTAAAAATATTACATTACCCTCGCGACCAACATACCCAATACACTATACAATTCCAGGTTATCAACTGAATGCAAGTTGCCTGAATTTAAGATTCTTTATTATCATTACATACACGCAATACTGAAAGACAGTTTCTGGCTTATACATTATTCCTATCGATTATCCTATTCCATTCTTCAGTATTCCCTATTCAGGAAATTTATATTTCTCAGCCCGGTCTCGCTTTCTCCAAATTCGAGTGGTATTGGCAGAGAGCCTGACTATACAATTGATCATCAATTGTGACACAATGATTTCAAAACACATCATTAATAACCAAACCAATACCAATATTGATATGCAATAAATTATTATTAGACTTCCCACCACTAAGAGTTGATGGGTATGGGTGACTTTGGCTCTCATATATATATATATATGTTTATGTGCCATGCATTTGTGCAACTTTATTATTATTTCAAGACTACAACAAATATTCAAGACAAAAATATGTACAAATATTTATCTATAAGAGGCAGAGCCTCTATGCCTCCCCAACCTATAAGAGTTGACAAGTTTAGGCTACTCTTTCGGAGCATATCAATATTGATAGATCAACATCAGTAATTATACATTCAGATATAAAAAAAACTGTGGTATTCCTATGAAATAATAACAATTTTTGGAAATTTCTTAGTTCTAGTAGGGTACTTCTTATTCCTACACTATTGAAATTATAAAGATAAAATCTACAAAAATATTTTTCTTTCTTTTAATTTAAAAAAATTCGCATCTCACCTATTCTAAGAGGGGAACTACTCTAGTCAATTCCTACCTAGGTTCTGGATGAGATCAGGCTCCACTCTTTACTTGTGACTCTGACGCTCTACTAATTGTGACACAGAAACCTATTACAAATATTTGAAATCATCACAATAGATCACAGAAGACCAGTTTTATACTTTAAATAACAAAAATTCTAAAAATTTTACTAAGAAAGACATGACTATTATAATACATAGATGGCAATATTTTGAAAACTGATAAGACTGATATAGATATAGGGAAAATCAATATTCAATAAATATTAATATAATGAAATAATAAAATCACCAGCACTTACTGGTTAGATATAAGGGGCAGAGCCCTCGTAGATAAACATTTATCTGCCATACATCTAAATAATTGGCTCAAGAAAATTTATTTATTTCAATAGCTATATGGTATACATTACTAATTGTTTACAATAAGGGCCTCTAAACAGATATTTATAAAAATCACAGCATAGACTAAAAAAAATAGTTAAGAATAAAAAAAAAAATCAATGATCAGTCTCTCTAGGTAAAAAAATTACAGCCTCTCAATGTTTAGAATTTCCCCATTAGGTTTTCTTATAAAAAAACTGAATGGCCCTCAAAGTTGGTTTAGGACCATCCTAGTCCAGGTTACAATAACATTTGTTAAGTATACATAGTATACTTAACAAAACATATCATAACCTGAACTAGTAGGCTCCTAAACCAAGACCTAACCTGGATGGATCAACGGTTGGAAACCTAGACCTAACCTAAGTGGATTTACATTGCCATAAACCTAGATGGAGTTCTGGCAACCATGGCTATGCTACTATTTCTTTTACAGTCTTCCCTTGCGCCTATTTTGTAAATTACGATAAAAAGAAATTCCGGTCAGTTTTTTATGAGAGAAGTTTGGAATTTTTTTAAACTTTGAGAGGCTGTAACTTCTTTTCTTAAAGAGACCGATCATTTATTTTTTTCCTTCCTTACTATTTTTTTAACCTATGCAGTGATTTTTATAATTTGTTTAGAGGCCCTTATTGTGAACAATTATCCAAAATAAAAAAAAGAAAAGACAAACACTGTTTGCATATTTACTTACCTATATTAGCAGCCCTTTCTCACTGGTCCTGAGAATTATTCAGTAACCTTTCTACCTCTTCTTGGCAAAACCCAAGACCGGAAAGGAAGAAAATACGAGTTATTATGCTGTTTATATTTATAATCGTCAATTTTTTGGGTTAATTGCGGTCTCTTCGTTTTTGAGAAAGGTATTCTAGAAACCTTGCTTACAAATGCATAAGGAATCTTAATCTCTTTTCATTACTAGATCTTTCTTGCAAGATCTGGTGAAATATCTGAAACAGATTTACTAAAAATGAAGATTCTTTTAATGAATCAAGCTTAAAAATAAGAATTTTGAAAATGAGTAAATATTAGGGGAAGCAAAACACCGAATGTTAACATGATGTATGGCAATCCATCTGAACTTCTCTAACTTGTGTTCTTTTCCAAAATTTTTCGAATCTATATAAACTGAAGATCCAGAAAAATCCTAATTCTAATCTTATTTCAGGTTGTCAATATGGTTTTTGTAAAAACCTCTCAACTTTTGATATACTTTTCAATTCTCTTTAACTCTGGATTCTCTTCACATAGACATATTAGCAAACCTTCAAAATGTGAAAGAGCTGGACACATCGATAACATTCGATAAAATCTGCCACATACTCATAAACAAAGATTTATTTTTTAAGCTTTCTAGATATTTTGGTGTCCATCAAAATATTTCCTCTGTATAGCATTCTCCCTAATTTTTTTTCGCTTCTGGTTGTGTTTTGGTGATGCTAATTTCTTGCGTGGTCGTTTGTATTCAGCTTGCGTGGATAGTATACGATTGGGTTGTTAATTATTATCATCTCCCTTACGTTGTATAACCATGTTGGTGATGATTTTGCGTAGAATTACTCGTTTCTGTTCTCTCTCTCTTTTTTCTCTTCGGGTTCTGCTCGTCATGTATGCTGCTATGTCTCATCTTTTTTTCTGTGTGAATTGTTCCTTCTTCTTCGATTCTCTCTCTTCTCTGCGCTTTCGGTACGCTCAGTGGTTCTTTGCTTG
Organism: Trachelipus rathkii; assembly: GCA_015478945.1. Lineage (NCBI taxonomy): Eukaryota > Metazoa > Arthropoda > Malacostraca > Isopoda > Trachelipodidae > Trachelipus > Trachelipus rathkii. The sequence goes on from JABUQX010073511.1 coordinate 21,535, forward strand.
TAGGTTTTAGTTTCGTTCGATCTGGTCTTCTTCTCTAATTTGGTTTTATTTGATGATTTAGTTTGACTTTTCTATTAAGTGTTTGGCTTGGGTCATCGTGTGTTTTGTTGAGCTAGCTGTTGTGTGTATCATAGATAATTTTTTTTATAGCTATCGGAGGATATAGAATCAATATAAGAGTTGGCATGGTTTATTGATTTTGTTTGGTGTTGGTCTGTGTTATTGTTACACTACAGGTAATGTACTCTCTATGGTTAGAGTACATAGTACACAGATCACGGCGCATGTATATAGGTATAGGTATAAGTTCAGGGAATTATAGATGCAGCATGTCTGTCATTTCGTTTAGTGTGTGTGTGTCTGAAGTCGTGTTATTTAGGGAATCATGTACTAGTATTTATTCGAGGTAAGTTGCTTGGTTTTTGTTTTGTTTTTACAGTATGTAGGTAAGTTGCTATGTGTTTAATTACTCGTGCATGTCGAGTTCGTATGCTGTATTATGTGATTGTTGTATGTTATGTGCTAGTTGACTGGTTGTTTGTGAGTAATGGCTGTTGGAGCCTTATGGCGTGGCTGTTTATGGTGTTGGTTGCTGTTTGTTTCTGTGATTTTTAGTAATAAGGATACTATGTGGTTCTGGTGCGTGGCGGGGTTGTTGCTGTGTCGTCGTTAGTGGTATGGTTATCAGTATTTCAGCGTTGATTGTGTGTTTTGTTATTGTTGTTGTGGGGTTTTCGTCGTATTGGATTTCTTGTAGTGGTAGCTTTGATAGTTCTCTGTGTCGGCGGTTGTGAGTGATTTGTTGTGGTGGCGATTCGTTGGTACGGCTGGTATTGTATTTTGTTGTATGTTGGTTATTACGTTGCGTTGAGTGTTACGTGGGATTTGGTGAGTTCTAGGTGGGTTGCTTGCGATTTTAGTGAGTGGTTTGTGAGTGTGGGGCTGGGGTTGTGTGTGGGTCTATTGTGGTAGTCGTGTTTGTCAGGATATGTGTGTGTTGTTGAGTGTAGTGTGTGGTGTAGGTATTGTAATAGGGCTATTTTGTGTGTTTGTTGATGTTGTTTGCGTGGCAAGTGGAGACAAGTTGCATATTATGTATATATCAATAGAGATTTAACAATATATATTTATTGATATTTCGATGTGTCTTAAATAATTACTTGGTAAATATAATAAACTAATTGAATAATAAAGAGTGCATAAGAGGTGTTTACGTAAGAAACAATTTTGTCATACAGTTTGAATTATCTTAATAATGTGAAATGTGTTTAAGTTCAAGGATTGTGTAGATTATGGCGATGATTAGTGACAGTTGAACTTATTTGTAGCGTATTATTTGTTTACTATAGTCTACTGATAGTTAGTATTATTTTTTTGATTTGGTAGTCTGGCTAAGTTTATTTCCATATATGTCCGCATTGACATGTATCTGTGTGTTAAAGTCATTGATACACAAAATAACGGCATCAACACCCAAGTTTACAAATCTAAGGCATTTTAATTAAACCGGAGGTTAATTAAATAATTATTTATTTAATTATTTAATTTTTAATTACGGTGTGTCACGAATGAATAAACATTAATTCCTTTTTTAAAGGTCTTCTAAACAGCTCAGAGGGTCCCCAGATGTTTCTTACTCCTTTCCTGTTATCTGTTTCACACACAGTTTCTCTATTAGGTCAATTGTCACTGAATGTACAAATTTGTATAATATGGAGTTGATCCATCCACGTCTTCAAATTGGAGTCTATTTCGTTTGGTCTCGTAATCTCTTCGAACATTTCTTCCTTGCTTAATGATTACAGTAATCCCCTTATAGATTCCCTTTTGCACTTGACACTAACTACTCTTTTGAACTCTATAGCCTCACTGACTCTTGCATTGAGATGGTCTTGTTTAATTAGTCTATCTATACATTTTTATCTTTTCTTTATTAATTTCTCTAACCACAGACTGAATTGATATAGTTAGTAGTAGTATTACTACTACTACTACTACTACTACTACTACTACTACTACTACTACTACTACTACTACTACTACTACTACTACTACTACTACTATTAGTAATATACTGCTAAAGTTATCGCTATTTTTATTACAATTCCTTTCTTATTTCCTCATTTTTTCCCTGCTCACTAAAATCAGAGTACTATAAAAGCACTTTATTTCGATGGCGAAGTTTTTCAGACTTAAAAATGAAAAATGACCTGGCTTTTTTCTGGTAAGAATTTAATAATAAATATTCATAATGTTGCAATAACCGTATTATTAAATAGTTAATACTTATTCCATATTTGATGTTAATAAACAGTATTTTAATAAGAGTGGCCATTTTTCCTATAATGAAATTCACATTGCACAAGAATACAAGAAAAGACGACATAAAAAACAGGTATTTTTAATATCTGTTAATTCCAGCACGAATAAATTGTCTCACCTAAAGTCTATTTATAATCAAATGGAAAACATTATATTATTTTTTATATAAAGTACGTTACATAAATTTCTTTGTGAAATATTCACTGTTTTATTTATTATGTTTATACAATAGGAATAAGTAATATCCTTTATAGAGCTTTTTAATAATCAAACAATAGGTATAATAATTCTTTACATATTAAACACCAGTTACAAAAAAAAAATTCTTTGAACTGTTCAGTTATTTATTCATCAATTTTATGCATTATTAAATAGAAATATTATAGTTGCTTTACACTTATTGAAAATAGGGATTGATAATTTCTCTTGAAACGTCTTAATGTAATCAACGTGGAGAGCGCTGTCAATTGCAGGAGTTGTAAAAATTTATAGTAGTTTTACGATTGAGTGATTATAACTAAGGTTATTGTTTTTATTTTTTCTTTTATTTTTTTTTTTACAGTAACACCACCGCTCATGGGCAGAACCTTTTTCAGGAGGGGGTTTACTCATTTTCATGTCTGAGCAGACGTAGTTAAGCCCAAGGAGAGAATAGCCCACATTCACCAGCCCGACCAGATTCGAATATGGTTCTCTGGCTTTGCTAGGCAACTGGGTAGGGGATAGAGGGGGTTCCCTGCTTCTGGTTACTACGCGAAGATTCCTCTTTGTATGTTCCAACTCTGTCCCTATACTCCGTCAACATTTATGTATTAAAAAAATAAACTTTTATTAAAAATAGAAATAAATAATTTATGTCTATGTAATAGTTTAATTATTATTATGGTAAAATTATATAACATCTTTGACAATGTTGAAGTAACAAAAATAATTCATTGAGCTAAAGTGACGTCACTGATTTAATGACGTCACAATATTCTCCCAACTCAACTTTGCAAAGAAGATGTGACAGAAAAATAATGTTGATGGACGATGGAACAGAACTTGGACCTTATGAGTTTCATGGCGCAGATAAATGTGTGTGTTTTTTTAACCTCTTTTTCATATATTGTTAGTATATGATACTAGCAATTAAGACGCTGATGAGAAAGTTATATCGGAAACATCTGGTCTAGGAGTGGGAGGGACCGAGGTGGGGTCAGGCTGAGAATCCGACAGATGGTAGTTGAGCTCACCTTGTTTTAATAACTTATCGTCACTTTTCATGAAACTGCAATTTGATGAAAAGTAAACCTTAAACTTCTCCCCAATATATTATCAAGTATAAAATAAAACAAATGAAACATAAAAGTGAATAACAGGATGGACTTGAAAGGCGTATATTTATTTCAAAAGAAAGGATAGTCCATCTCTCCTCAACAGGTTGCAGGCCAGAGACTCGTACAACTTCTCAGGCCCCACTTGGTAGGGTAGGCTGTGGCTATCACCCTGGAACTCCACTCGGGCTCCCGCCCATGAACCACACGCAACCTAGATAACTTCTCATGGAGTCCAAGATTACACACTAAAGTGCAGGACAGCTTTCTACACTGGTTAGGCGAGATTCGGGTCCCCTACAATTAGAGGCCCGGTCAAAGGGGAAAAGAACCGGTTTTTATCCTGTACGCTCATCCACAAGGAAGAAGTGTGAGGTGGGTTGAAAACCCATACGAGAAGAGGCAACGAATGGCCCAAGGAGTTGTGATAGGATGAATGGGAGGACAACCTCTTTCAAAGAGGGAAAGTAAGTACAAAGTATGTAAAGTGACAGAGGAGGAAGTTAAAAAAAAGAAAGAGATATGTATAAACTGCAATGGAGGAGGAGGATTAAAAGATAATATGAAAAAGGAAGACGAATAGATTTCATATGTGACAAATGCACATACTAATGCTGGGGCCGAAGGGATGCACGAAGTCCCCCAAGTATTGGTTCTTGTCACAATGCTATGTTACAGATTATTCACGAAGAGTATAACACCGTAACAAGAATCAATATACCCCTTGCGGGTATATATATTATTATTATTATTATTATTATATTATTATATTATTATTATTATATACATACATATTATTATTATTATCATTATTGTTCTTACATATATGTTATTATATTATTATTATTAGTTATATTTATTTTATCTGTTAACATATATTATTATTATTATTATTATTATTATTGTTATTTCCATACACGTTATAAATATTACATATATTATTATTATATATATTAAATTTTATTATATATTATTATATTTTATTGTTATTATTATATTATTATTACATATATATTACATATATATATTATCACATACACATATTATTATTATTACGTACATATTAATTATTATTATTATTATTATTATTATTACATTATTAATAAATATATATTACTATTATTATTACATTATTATTATTATTATTATTATTACATATACATATGCATATTACATACATATATATATATATATATATATATATATATATATATATATATATATTTAGTGATACAGATAACATCATCGCATCCACACATTATTAAAGATCCGCATCCGCGCTTTGCCCTGCGGATGTTGCGCGGATGTTTATTGTCGAGATTTGATAAAGAATTTTATATAATAAAAATACTTAAGATGAATCTGAAAAATAAAGTAAAAATGTAAATGATTGAAGATTCCAAAACGGCTTGATATTCCATATCTTAATGTTATCAAAGACATTCCAAACCGCTGGAATAGTACACTTCATATGATGGAAAGAAGTATTGCTCAAAGAACTTCTTGCTTCGTACGCCAGTTCGTATTCCAAAGTTAACAATCTTATTAATTTGGAAAATGACATCATATCACACTGCATTAAGCTATTGAAACCATTTGAAGAAACTACCAAAAAAAATCAGCGCCTCTGCAGCTTCTGTCTCTTATGTAATACCATTAATCTCAACGCTAAGGAAGCATTTTGAACCATCTTCAAATGAAAATGATGACGGTTTAAAAAGAATGAAAGATATAATTAAACTAGAGGTAGAAAAACGCTTTGGTTCTGTGGAAATTAATGACCTTCATACTAATGCAACTTACTTAGATTCCCGTTATAAAGCAAGTTTTTTTGTAACGATATTAGAACAAGTTAAATCGTTACTTTGTGTTGTAGTTGAAAAACTTCAATCCGAACAGTCTATTAATTCGCCACCCATTAAAAGGAAAAAAAAAAACAAAATCTACAGAACCAACACCTTATACAATCAAATCAATAACAGATTATTCACTGGAAGAATTTCTACAGTCCAGTAGTGATGAAGAAACACACGCATTACCAAAAGATGTAGTGCAAATGATTGAAAACTATCACCAAGAAAACGATTAGATTCAAATGATGATCCAATCAGTTGGTGGAAAGTTAAGCAAAATGTTTACCCACGCTTGAGTAAACTTGCAAGGAAAACTTCATTCCGAACAGTCAATTAATTATCCATTAAAAGGAAAAAAATGAAATATACAGAACCAACATCTTCTACAAGTAAATCAATAACAGATTCACTGGAAGAATTTCTACAGTCCAGTAGTGATGAAGAAACCCCCGCATTATCAAAAGATGCAGTGCATATGATTGAAAACTATCACCAAGAAAACGACTAGATACAAATCAAATGATGATCCTATCAGTTGGTTGAGTGTTAATTAAGCAAAATGCATGTTTACCTCACGCTTAAGTAAACTTGCAAGGAAATACCTGACCTGTCTTCCAACTTATGTTCCAAGTGAGAGTATTTAGTACAATGCTGGGCTAATATATATGATGAAAAAGAGAAACAGACTCTCAGCAGAAAAGGCAGATAAATTGATGTTTGATGTCTTTCAAGCACAACCTTCCCATATTTGAATTTCAATACTAGTGCAAAAGTATAATTCATGTAAAATCTCTTTCATTAAGGTCGGAGGTTAGGGAAAGAGGTTGATGTGGTCCATTTGAGTTGGTTCCAGTCCCGCACCCTGTTAACAAATATATTAATAGATTGTGGCTAAAAAAAAATAAGCAAAAAAATCAAATGTCAAGATATTTGAGTCATATATATATACATACATAGTCGTTAAATATATATATATATATATATATATATATATATATATATATATATATATATATATGTTGTTACCTGTGTTACCATATATATATATATATATATATATATATATATATATATATATTCAGCATATATATATATATATATATATATATATATATATATATATATATATATATATATATATATATATATATAAAATATTGCTATATTATATATATATATATATATATATATATATATATAAATGTATATGTAAAAAAGAAGCGTGGTTGAATGTACTAAAAGAAAATGATGAAGACTCAAAAGAAAGATGCTTGGAATTATATAAGGAGGAAAAAAGAAATACTAAAAGGTGTATACGTAGGAGAAAACAAGAGGTAAATGAACAGTTTGGAAGGAGGATGAATGGGGACTTACAAGGGAATAGGAAGCTCTTCTGGAAGGAAGTGAAAGGTTAAGAACGAGAATAAGGGGAACTGCTTAATAATGAATAGGATGGTGCTTTTGTAACTGATGAAATGGTTGTGAGGGGAGTGTGGAAAGAACACTTCGAAAATCTGCACAATATTAACAGTAATGAAGAGGTGATAGTGAATGTGTGTGGGTTTGATGGTGCAAGAAGGAATAGATATTTTGGGGATGAGGTTATTAGTAAGGAGGAGGTAATGGGTAGAGTGAAAAAGTTGAAGAATGGTAAATCTGCAGGTATAGATGAAATTACTTGAGAAATGATCAAGAACGGAGGCGAGATGGTGATTGATTGGATTTGGAAGTTGTGTAATAAAGCGTTTATAGAGGGTATAGTTCCAAGGGATTGGAGGAGAGCGGTAATAGTACCCTTATATAAGAGTAAGGGAGAAAAGGGGAACTGTAGAAATTATAGGGGAATAAGTTTATTGAGTGTTGTAGGGAAGGTATATGCTGGTATTTTGGTCGAAAGAGTGCGTCGAGTGACTGAAGGACTGATTGGTGAAGAACAAGGTGCGTTTAGGAGTGGTAGTGGATGTGTGGATCAAATCTTTACATTGAAACAAATGATTGAGAAAATGAGGGAGAAGAAGAATAAATTGTATTTAGGTTTTATGGATTTGCAACAGGCGTATGATAGAGTTAATAGGAAGGTTTATGGCAGGTGTTAGTGATATATGGTGTTGGTGGTAGGCTTCTGAATGGAATCAAAAGTATGTATGACGATAGTGAAGCGTGTGTAAGAATAAATGGTGTCAATGGTGATTGGTTTAGGATTAATAGCGGAGTAAGACAGGGTTGTGTTATGTCTCCTTGGTTATTCAATTTGTATATGGATAGGTTATGAAAGAATCTGAGGTGGGGATGGCACAGAATATGGTGTTAGAATGGTGGAGAATGGAGGTGAGTGGAGGGTGACCTACCTATTATATGCGGATGATTTGGTTCTGTGTGGCGAATCTGAAGAGAGTTTGAGAGGATTGGTAGAGAGATTTGGCAGGGTGTGAAAAAGGAGGGGTTTGAAAGTAAACGTGGATAAGAGTAAGGTTATGGTTGTGAGTGAGGACACCTCATTGTGAAGCAGGTTAGATTGTGAGCAGCTGGAACAAGTGTCTGAGTTAAATATTTAGTGGGTATATGTTGGATGAGAAGGAACGGACGATGCAGAGTTAGTAAAAAAGTTGTGAATGGCAGGAAGGTGATTGGTGCAATTAAATAGTTGAATGTAAAGGGACTAAGTCTTGTGTGTGCTAGGGTCTTACATGAGGGTATGTTATTACCTGTGTTATTGTAAAGTAGTGAGACTATGGTCTGGAATAAGAAGTATCTTAGGGGTGTGCTATGTGTGAGAAGAATTGATAAAATGAGGAATGAACTTATTAGAGAGTTGTGTGGTGAAGAAAGGGGTTAATGAGAGAATAAATGAAAAGTACGTATGGAGATGGTTTGGTCATATGGAAAGGATGAATGATAGTCGGTTGGTTGGGCGGATGTATAGTGGTGATGTATTGGGAACCGGACCGTTGGGAGACCGAAGAAAAAGTGGATTG
>JABUQX010073512.1:0-10770 GCA_015478945.1 Trachelipus rathkii
ACACAGGAATTTCCGACTCCGACTCACAAACCTGCTCGCCACTATACATCCCTTAACAACCGACTATCATTCAATATTTCCACATGACAAACATCTAAACATACTTTCATTAATCTCTCATTTTACCCCTTTTCTTCACACCACACAACCTCTCCTAATACGTTTTCATTCCTCATTTTTTATCAATTCCTCACACCTAGCACGCCCCTAAGATTGGGTCCATTTGAACACATTGAACTTTTAAGATCTATACTTCTTATTCCAAACCATAGTCTCACTACTAATATTAAACACAGGTAAGCAACATACCCTCATGTAAGACCCTAGCGCACTCAAACTTAGTTGTCCTTTTACCATTCACCAACGATTTAATTGCACCAGCCACCTTCCTGCCATTCACAACTTTCCTACTACCCTCCTCATCCAACATATTCCCTAAATATTTAAATCAGACACTTGTTCCAGCCTCACCATCTAACATAACCTTCACACTGAGACTGTCCTCACCTGCACAACATAACCTTACTCCGTATCTAACGTTTACTTTCAACCCCTCCTTTTACACACTCTGGCAAATCTTTCTACCAATCCTCCTCAAACTCTCTTCAGATTCGCCGCACAAACCAAATCATCCCGCAAATAATAATAGGTAGGGCAACCCTACCAAGCTCATCTTCCATTCTCCCCATCTTCTAACACGCATTCTGCCACCCCCACCTCTAATTCTTTCATAACCCCATCCATATACAAATTGAATCACATTTGATCGGGTGCATGGGCTCCTGAAATCTACGAACGTTAGGAAGGCAGGTGGCCCGGATGGCATTCCTCCCCGAGTTTTGAGGGAGTGTGCTTCCGTGCTATCCGCCCCTCGTTTAACTATATTCTCTATGTCTCAATACTAACACTTTTCCCTCAGTGTTGAAGCCACGCTAACATTCCAACGCTATATCCGAAAAAGGAAGCGCGCTGATCTTCCCAACTATCGCCCTATAGCTCTTACTTGTATCTATCTAAAGATCTTTGAAACCTCTCAACTCTCATTTCTTAGATCATCCTGAATCTCATTCACTTCTTTCCGATCGCCAGTACGGGCTTTCGGCGCTCGAGTCTACTACGATATTACTTTCTATCTTACTGTTATGGTTTCCCGTCCTTAGAACTACGGGAGAACTTGCGTGGTAGCGATTGACATATCCAAGCTTTGAATCGGTATGGCACGCGTCACTGCTCTCCATGCAAGCACCCTCCTACGGGTTTCCTTTCTTCCCTCTTTGCTTACTTATGTCTAGTTTCTTTCAAATCGCTCAATATTGGCTGCTGTTGATGGGGCGACTTCTTTCTTCCTTTTCTGTCATAGTGGTGTTCCCTCAGGTTCTGTCTTATCTCCTACTTTTTCCCACTTTTCATTAATGATTCTCTCACACCTGCACATCTAACTCTATTCAACTCATATGCCGATGACTCGACCTGTCATTCTTCAACTCATTTCAATTCTGGCTCCCTCTTTTACTTTGAGAATTGCCTCTCGTCTTAAATCTTCCGATTCCTAATTCTTCGCTGGATCTTGGATAGAATATTTCCGGTGGGGTCGTCTGAACTTGTGAAATTCAATTCTTTAAAACTTCAACTTCTACAAAATCTCCCTCTCTAAGACACCTTTACACTTTCCTATCTCTTTCGACGTGTCTATCGTTTCTCCTGTTGACAATATAACATCCCTAGGCCTTAACATAACCAAAAAATGTCTTTGGAAACCCTCACATCACAACGGTTGCTAGGGCGGGCCTCAAAAGAAACTGGGAGTTTCTGTTTTAGACTGCGAGCAGACTGTTTCCTACTTCCCAGTTGCTTCCAGCTATACAAGGCCTCATCTCGCCCTTGTATGGAGTACTGCCCTCATCTGGGGGGGGGGCTCTGGTTTCACGCGGCTTTTTAGATAGGGTCGAGTCGAAGGCCAAAAAGGCTTATAAACTGTTCCTGTACTTTCCAGTTTCAACTTGACCCTCCTTCTCTTGCGGCGCGCTGTTTGTGCTTTTATCTCTTTCTATAGGTACTTGACTAGCAGCGGCAGGTGCTCCGAGGGAGCTTATCAGCTCGCAGTACCTCCACCTTTACGGTCGCCGCTCGCGTAGCACTAGGGGTGCTGTGTCTGCACATAGGGTTTTGTGTGATGTAGGTAACTCCAGGCTAGTTCGCCTGCGGTGCTTGACTTCTTTCCTGCCAATCTGTTCTGTGGAATTCTCTCCATCTCTGTGTCCTGCTAGAATTTAAGTCTCCGCTCCACTTCAAAGGCCCTGCGTCCTGTGCTCATCTGCGTAATTTACTTTAGTTGTTGACTTATGAGGCGTGCAACACCCCCCTACTTGAATAGGGCTCTGCCCGTGAGTGGTGGTGAAAAAAAAAAAAACAAGGAGGAAATAACTCAGCCCTGCCTTACTTCCGCTATTAATACTAAAACCAATCAACTTTCGACTAACTTATTCTTTACGAAGCTTCACTGGTCGTCATACATGCTTTGATGTCCATTCAGAAGCTTAATCTACCAACACCATATATCTATTAACACCTGCCATAGAGCTTCCAACTATTAATCCTATCATTCGACTGTTACAAATCCATAAAACCTAAATACAATTTATTCTTCTCCCTCATTTTCTGAATCATTTGTTTCAATTTTAAGATTTGATCCACACATCCTTGCCACTTCTAAACGCACCTTGTTCTTCATCATTCAGTCCTTAAATCACTCGACGCCCTCTTTCGACCAAAATACCAGCCTTTAGCTTCCCTACAACACTCGATACACTAATTCCCCATTAATTCCTACAGCTACCCTTATCCTCAGCCCTTAATATAAGGGGTACAAAAAAAGGTATACTTGGCTCTCCTCCAATCCTCTGAACTATACCCTCCATAAACGCTTTGTTAAAACAACTCCAAATCCAATCAACCACCATCTCGCCTCCGTTCTTGATTATTTCACCAGTAATTTCATCTGTACCTGGAGATTTACCATTCTTCAGCTTTCTCAATCTACCAATTACCTCCTCCTTACTAATGACCTCATCCCCAAAATACATATTCCTTCTTGCACAATCAAACAGACACACATTCACTATCACCTCTTCATTCCTGCCATTGTTATGAAGATTTTCGAAGTATCCCCTCCACACACCTCTCATATCCATTTCATTAGTTACGAAAGCAACATCCCTTTTCATTATTCTAAGTAGATTCCCCTTTTTCTCATTTTTAACCTTTTGCGCTTCCTTCCAGAAGAGCTTTCTATTGCCTTGTGAGTCCCCATTCATCCTCCTTCCAAATTGTTCATTAATTTACCTATTTTTGTTTCCTCCTACGTATGCACCTTTTAGTATTCCTTTCTTCCTCCTTATATAATTCCAAACATCTTTCTTTTGAAACCTCATCATTGGCTTTTAGTACATTCAACCATGCCTTATTTTACTTTTAACAGTTTGCATCACCTCTTCATTCCACCACTCACTATTAACATTCTTACTTTCTACTTTAGCACATTCATATACTTCTTTTGCACTGCTAATAACCGTTTCCTTCATTTGCTTCCAGATTTGTTCAGTTTCAACTTGTTCACATTCAGCTGATTTACTTGCGAACGCTTTTTCAATACTTATTCCTTATTAGCCTTGTTCAACTTAACTTCTCGCTCTTAATTCTACCCACTTCCTTCCTTATCACCTTCCTCTCCATTCAAGTCCCCACTAACTTAATTTTACATTAAACAACATAATGATCCGATAATCCCATACCTAACTCCCTCACTGATTTAACATCTAACACATACTTGGACATCTCCTTTTTCACCAACAGAAAATCAATCATATTTTCACTTCGATACCATCTCTACGCTACACCAACTCTAGTATACTTATGATACTCTTGTGTTTTTAAAGAAAGGTATTACTCACATACATCTCTCTCCTCACAGACATCAATCACCTTCCTACATCTCATTTCTCCCGACACCCCAAAGCCACTTGCAATACCATCCCTTTTTTGATTACTGATCCAACCATTTAGGTCACCCAATCAATCAATCTGAAGCTCTTACTCACCCCATCCAAAACATCATTAAGATTATCCCAGAAAATCACACTCTTCAACATTACCCTCAGATGGACCATATGTCACATCCACGCATACCTTGACCTTTTCAAACTTAAATTTAATTATTAGAACTTAGTACCCACACACAAAATCAACCATAGCTCTATACCACAAGTCACCTCAATTCAAAATTGCGACTCTCACCCCCCCCTTCTGCAATTCCTTTCCCACCACACATTTCACACCACACCATTCATTTTCACCTTTTCCTTTCATCTTTGTTTCAGTCACAGCGAGCAAATCAAACTTGCCCTTTCTAAATACATCCATCACCTCCCTCCCTCCTCTTTTCCTCAACATTTATTCCTCTGACATTCCATTTCATACATTGTCGCCGTTAGTTAGAAGGCAGCTTGCGGCGATCACGACCTTCTCTGAGGCAGAATTGATAAAATGAGGAATGAACGTATTAGAGAGTTGTGTGGTGTGAAGAAAGGGGTAAATGAGAGAATATAATAAACGTATGTTGAGATGGTTTGGTCATGTGGAAAGGATGAAATGATAGTCGGTTTGTTAAGCGGATGTATAGTGGGGAGTGTGTTTGGAACCGACAGGCTGGGAGACCGAAGAGAAAGTGGATTGAGTCGGTGAACGAATGTCTGAAGGAGAGAAATGGGAGTTTGGCAGAGGCGAGAATAAAGGTGCATGATAGGAGAGAATGGCGGGGTTTTGTATGGGGTCATGGTTGTGGCCCACCTGGGGCCAAGGGATGAACCCTTACATTGACGATTTACCATAGTGAGGGTCCGTCGCGGTCCCATGAAGCTCTAGGGTGGATTTCTGTCTGTGACGAGTTCTCACTAATTAATGGTACAGAGGGGGCGGTAAGTCTTTCTTTTCGACATTTTGTCATATTCTCCTACTGTTTTTCTTTTCCGAATGCTTGTAGCGCACCTTACTCAATCTTGGGAAAAAAGGTAGCTAAAGAAATATATATATATAGTAGTAAATTATATATATATATATATATATCTTATATATATATATAATATATATATATATACTATATTATATATATATAATATATATATATATAATATATATATATATATACTATAAATATATATAAATATATATATATATATATATATATATAATCTTTATTTCAGGTTAAATGAAATTAAATGTTAAGACCTATTTGTGTTAATTATAATGTAGATTATTTTTCATTAGGGATAGCAGAAGATGGGCAAGGCAATATAATTACCGTTGACTCGGGTTTTAGTGATGTTTTGAACATTGTTTTTATTGATGCAGCAACAGGAAATATGGTAAAGAAAATACCAGTTTTAAACGCAGTTGATCCGGAACAGCAATACATAAGCAAACCAAGATTTATAGCATTTAGGCAGCCTTCGACTCTTCTTGTTGTTGATTTAGGTGCGTATTAATGTAGTTTAGAATTCAAGTATCTCTGATAATCAAAAGTATTTTCTTATAATTGAAAATTTTATAAAATAGGTTATCTTTCATAGCATAATTATTTACACATATGACCAAATAATGTGATAGGATGTGAAATCTGAGAAATCAGAGAATAAAGTTTTTAATATTCGGATTGTAAAAATTATTATATTCGGATTTGAATTATTGATTTTTTTTGAATTGTGTGCTTTCATTTTTCTATTTAAAACGAAAAGTACATTTTACCTTAGTAATGATTATTATGATAAATAGTTTTATTATATTCATCATAATGAATATGATAAAACTAATACTGTTAATATCATGCTTTCTTCAAAGGGGTGACAGGCCTAGTAACTTGGCCCTTTAATTATATTGCTTTAATTAAAAAAACTTTCGAACAAGCATCGTAGGTGCCTGAATGAAATATATTGCATCAGTTTCTGGAGGTTGACGACTACAGTGACTACAGTAATTCCTGAATGCAGCATCCCTCCGGCATATAGCACGAGAATAAGCAGAGGTAACCCAAGATTTATTAGTTATTGTTGAATGGAAAGAATATGAAATGTGTGCTTCCTTTCCAGAGAAAATCGCATTAAACTTCACTTTTCGAGGGACCCCCTCCCACGTAAGCAGTAATCATTCTATGGGAAATCAAATAAATAAGACTGCAGTCCGACCATTGATCAGCACCAAAGGGCAAAAAAAAAAAACAAAAACAAACGAGGTGAGGTCTAGAGTAGGAAAGGTGATGTTCAACAAAGTGGAAATTAATTTGAAGAGTGTAAATGTTGAAGTTAATGATGGAAGAAGGACGTGCTCTAGAGCTGGCCTGTAATTCCGTGACGGCACCAACCCTTTCACCGGAGTCCGTCAACTTTCAAGTTGTGATGGGGAATGGGTGGCTATTGCGCTATTGTGGAATCTTCCCCCCCCCATTTTTGCCTCTCCGAGGCTAGTTTGTTTGCTACATTTTGAGTAGGTTGTAAAAGGAGAGTGTAATAGTGTTGTGGTTTGTGTATAGTCACTTTGTAGGAAGGATGGGAAGACGAGCGTAAATAAAGCGAAGCATTAGTCACCGAATTGCAGTGGGATGTTCCCTAACACCCCATGTGCCCAGTGCTGGGTAATCTCATCGCCTCAGAAGGCGCTACGTCAACCTCCAGTACATTTCTTATATATTACATACTTCTCTGAAATTGGAAATTTCTTATGATGGGTTTCTGCACAACATAACAAAAAATGCTTCTGCTCTTCATCCTTGGTTATTATACTGTTGATATATGCCATGTATGACTAACTGATTAGTTAATGGCATTATTATGGTACTTATTAACAGTTCAACTGATGTTTTATAGAGAAAATTGTACTTTCACAAAACACAAGGTCGTGTAATAATTTCTTCCCTTCCACTACTTCTCATGTTCAAGGGTGCACCATCTTGAACCTTTTATTAATTTATTTCCTCCTTTTTAATAACAATGCTTATTAAAGAAAGTTTGAACAAGGATAAAAATCTTTCTACTGAATCTAGCAAAAACCCTACAAAACAAAATAAGCCAAAAAAAATATTAAGAAATTAAAAATAGATTAGTTTTTTTTTTTAATATTAGAGACATCTTTGATGTTGGAAACTGCATGCAATGGAGTTCTTACCACCGTAGCCAAGAATGTTCTCCTCATCTTCGGTTGTTACTCTGTTAAATGCTATTATTAGTACATTGTCATTTTCTGCCTATCCATTTACTAATCTCTAAACGCACAATTTACCTGGCACTTTGGAGATCTTTCATGTCCTCCCACTAATATACTCCAGATATGATACGAGAGTTCTATGTCACAGAATAACTTCCTTTTGTGGTTCAAGACTTGATTTTTCTGTGTACTTCAGAAATTCAAGAATTGCTGCTTTTTTCGGTATAATTCAATTTTGAGGAGAAAATTCAAAGTCCATTTGTTTCCTTTGAAAAATACCACAAGTTGCAAAGAGTGAAAGCAGTGATAGTTTTTGAACCTTACGTATCAAACCATTGACTAAGAGATTTTTTTTCAAAAATCGTTCATCAATAACGCTTCCTGTATCAGAGGAGCACTGAACCAACTCCGTAGATATACTGTTACCACATCGATGTAAAGTTTGCAGTTCTCTTTTTGTTGGGAATATCTGACTCCCGTTATAAGATAGATAGATTTTGAGACAATAGATTACTTTTGTTATCTAGCATGCTTGATGGTAGGCTTCAGGTTGACGAAATTACATTCCTTGAGGAGGAATGTCTAAATTCTAGATCGAAGCAAGTTTAAAGAACTTTATAATTTTCAAGAGCTTGACTTCAATTCTCTTCAGAAAGTCAAATGCAAATGTGGCAGATTTAATGAGAGTTTTGCATCATCTCTCAGATCTTACTTTTAACTGGGGAGAATTTTGTTGTATTCAAAATCTCTCATTATTCTTAAAGTGGTCTGGGTTTTGATCACACAGTTTAATAATTTAGATATCTTTTAGGGACAATTTTGTTTAATGTGATGGCGACATGGATAAATTTGTTTGCAAGCAATATAACAATTACCTGTTCTCTCAGGGTCCAATCATCTAAAACTATTTTTTTCTTCTTCGGTAACAGTGTCCAGAGCCATCTGGGAGTTTAGGTACACGGAGTAACTTTTATAGGTCATTAAGTGTTTAGAAAGTCTTTTATTTATTGTTATTGAGAATCTCTTTGGAAATCACAAATGAATTCATATGTTTAATATTGACTGTTACCATGTTGATAGGTTAATTTTTGTTACATCTCCCATTGGAAATAATTTTCATTTACATAATTTCATGTATTAATGTCGAATTTTTTTATAGGCCTAGATAAAGTTTTCATAATAAACGTGAGGACGGGAATAGTTGTCAAAAGTTTTGGTTCAAGTGGATGTGACATTGGTCAATTCAGAGATCCTTCTGGAATAGCTTGCGAAGCTGATGGTTTCATCCTTGTTGGGGACAGTCGAAATCACAGGATTCAGGTACGGCCTTTTCAAAATTAAAATAATTTCACTTTAAATTGTCAAAACATTTTCGATGGTATCAGAGTTTAATTCTTTTTTTAAATTTTCTTTTTACATAAAAATTTATTTATTGGCATTTTTTCAAAGACAAGATCATAATTAAATATTATTTGATTAGTGAGAGCGTCATTGGGTCATTAAGTTTTGTTCTTAAATATTTTGTAGTTTAAAGGATAAAAAGAAGCTACATAATGATATATTGAGAAAAAAATTCTCTTAATCTCTATCAATTGTTTTACAACTATATGTGTGAACATGTGATGGCATTGATTCCAGCTGTGATATGCGAAGATACGTTCTTTTTTTGCCTTTTTCAGAACTATAATACGTTTCATACAGTATCTGTTTGAACTAGTTCAGTCCTCGTCACCAGGACTTTGGAGCCGTCGAGCCAGAGCTGTAACGCCGTTAAGTTTTTGGTAGAGCTATGGCATAAAAAAAATTGGTTTACTATAAAATGTTATTTCATATTTGCAATGAAATAGCATTTAATCTTAAAATAAAGGAATTTGTAATAAAACATTCTTTTTCATTAGTCTTATTCGTTATATATGACCATTACCTCAATTTGTTGATTTTACTGGTGTAAATAGAGCAAGAGCTATAGCTGAAGCCAGAACCAGCTAATTTAAAGTAATAAATCCGAAACGCCAGTTATTGTCAGCAAAATAATAAAATATACCAGCCCGCAGCCCTGCTAGTCTTATTGCATTTTTGTATCTGATTGTATGTGATTTCTTCTCTTGTCTCTTTGTACTCCACACTTCAACATTTCGATTTTACTTCTACCGTGGCTCAAACGGTAGAGCGACGGAGTCGCATGGCAAGATAGCGGGTTCGAATCCTAGTTCGGATCCTAGGTAGAAATTACCTAGAAAGTTCCCCTCCTTGAATAGGGCTATGCCCGTGAGGTGTGAACTTTTAATAAAAAAAAAAAAAAAAAAAATTATAGAAAGAATCTGGCACATAGTTTCTCTTTTCGATATTTTTCTTTCTGTAACCTTCTCTCTTGAGGTTCTTTTCTATAGTTCTTTTAGCTGCTGTTGTAAAACCAGCCGTTCTTTCCGTAAATATGTTAATAGTGGTCCTTCTTAAGTTTCTACTCTTATCCCCTACCGCAAAGGTTTTCAGATATATTTTTTTGTTTAATGACCAATGGTCAAAGTTTATTTCTTGTTGATTCGCGTACCATAATACAGTTCCAACACTATTAGGATTGATTTATTATATTATACACTTATAACAAGGTTTGTGGATTTTAACCTCATTCTAGTTTTTTATGACACAAAG
Source organism: Trachelipus rathkii (assembly GCA_015478945.1). Lineage (NCBI taxonomy): Eukaryota > Metazoa > Arthropoda > Malacostraca > Isopoda > Trachelipodidae > Trachelipus > Trachelipus rathkii. Next base: position 9,904 of record JABUQX010073512.1, read on the forward strand.
TTACTTTAAACCTTAAAGAATACGTCAGTAGATCTCAATTATACAATTTGTCGGATGAATGAATTGTGAACGACAAAGTATTAAACAGATAGAAAGAAGGCACAGGTTATTAGAAATTGTCAAATCCTGTCTAGTCAAATGTCGATCAAGAGATGCTTTAAGATGACATGTTCCATCCTTTCTGAAGATGACAAATCTTAATTTTTTTTTATCGTTATTCCTTAACTAAATCGTTTCTTTTTAATATGATAGTTATTTATTTAAAACTAATATTAACGTATATATATTTACAAAGGGTTGTCCGAGGACTGGAATTTTGCAGTGCACCGCACCGCACCATTATATTTTTAGAACTGCACTACGTCGCACCGGTGCGTCAGCCAATTCTATCTAATCTACAATATAGCTCTCTGAAAATATAATATTAAAAGCATTACACGTGAACTAAAAATATATCACTTAACTAAAGATAATCAGATCAATCTCTCTCTTCTGTCACTAGCAGGTTTCCACCACTCTCTTGTTTCCTTTTCTTCTATTTCTGGAATAAACAGTGTTTAATGCAGTTTAAAATAGATAGAAAAAAAAATACATTTTCATCCCAATTCAGTTACATAATATTAAATTATTATTATTATCATCCACCTTCTTTCCCCAAGACTGGGGGTAAGGTGCGTGACATCCACCGGAAACAGAGAAGTAATATAAGAATAAGACACAAGTCGAAAAGAAAGCCCAGCCTTACCGCCCCCTTTATACTTATTAGTGAGAACTCGTCGCAGTCAGAAAATCCACCCTAAGAGCTTCACGGGACTGCGACGGACGCAACTTCCTCACTATGGCATTCGTACAGTGGTGGGGTTCATA
>JABUQX010073513.1:10000-17629 GCA_015478945.1 Trachelipus rathkii
TCTCTCTCTTCTCTCTCTCTCCCTCTCTCTCTCTCTCTCTCTCTCTCTCTCTCTCACTCTCTCTCTCTCTCTCTCTCTCTCTCTCTCTCTCTCTAAAATAAATAAACCATCTTCTAATAAGCCAAATGTTTTTGAATTGCGACTCGAAATGCTATTTTTCTTCAATCTACTTTTGTGAAATATTTTTCTTTGCGATTTCATGCTCTTTATGCTTCTCGTTATATAAAAGAAAATGCAAGATATTGTAAGGAAAATGGAAGAGAGAGAGAGAGAGAGAGAGAGAGAGAGAGAGAGAGAGAGGAGAGAGAGAGAGAGAGAGAGAGTTTTCTTATATATTTATTGACATCATTTTTCATTAGAGGAATGATTTTGCCGTTATGTTGTTACGACGAGATTACGTTTCCGTGTTTCGATGGTCTCGCTGGTTCGATTGCTGAAGTGGTACTTATCTAGCTCCTTAGTTACTTTGGCTCCGTATTTGTGAATGTTTAGCTACTTATTTAGCTACTTATTAGATACTGATTTTTTAGGATTGGAACCCATTTTTCAGAGTTTCACCCGTTTTTCAGGATTTCAATCGTTTTTAACGCTTGAGATGGCGAATTAAGGGTTTCTAAGGTCGGTGAGACCGTTTTCAATGGTTTTGGAATCGGAAATCCAAGTCATTTTGGCCGTTGACATGGATTTTCCTTAACATTGATAGATTTTGATGTTTCATGTATCAAATCACGGATTCCCAATGCCAGGAAATCCGATTCCATGGTCGGCAAAGCTATTCGAAGACCCATTCGACCAAGTCATTTCAGCAGCTGACTTGGTCAAGGCCCCAACTCCGGAGGAATTTGGTTCTTTTAAGTTAAGGACAGAATCAACTTGTTTCTAAGGTCGGTAAGACAGTTTTTAGCAGTTCTGGAGCTTCGGAAGGGTAGGAAATTCCAAGTCATGTCGGCTGTTGACATGGATTTTTGCTATAAAATCATTAGATATTTGACACTTGATGTGTCAAAGTACAAGTTTTTAAGGTCGTTGAGACCAGTTTTTAGGTCAGGATGACCGATTTCTGAGTTTTAAGAAGTGCCGAAGCACTAAGCCAGTACCGGAGACGGAGCCGAAGCCGGAGTCCAAAGAAAATCACAGAGTGCGTAGCTGAGGAGAGGAAGAAGTCTTATTTGATGGAGCAAATGAGCCATAGCCAGAGCCGATGGTGGAACCGGTGTATTATCAGCTGCGGTGCTAAGTTAGTAAAAATACGCTTAATAACGTAATATTGATGTCAATGTATATGTTTATGAACCTGAATATCTCAAATATTATAGTTTCAGAACTACCAGGAATTTCTGATGACCAATTCTCATATTCTTTTGTTTAAAGGTGTACTTTATTTTTTGTTTAAACTCAAAATAAAAATGTTCTTTGTATGAACATAGCATATAATTTATTAAAACATTTTATGTTTCTAGTAAATTTTCATTCTTTTTATTAAAAATAATAATTGATCAATTAATCAATAGATTAAACTCTGATCAACCACACACCTTCACCCGTGATCCATTGATTAAGTGATTAAAGTCATGATCAGTTGATTAAAGTTCAAATTAAACTTAATTATTTGTATAAACTTGGAAACCTAAAAATAATTTTTTGTTTAAATATTACATGGTTATTAAAAATATTTTATTCTTCTACTGAATTTTTATTCTTTTTATTAATAATATCAACTGATCAATTAATCAATAGATCAATCTCAAATCAACCACACACCCTACCCCTCCCTATCTCCAATGATCTATTAGTTAAGCGATTAAGGTCATGATGATTTGATTAAAGTCCTAATTAAACTTATCTATTTGTATGAAAAATAATTTTTTGCATAAATTTTACATAAAATTTATTCAAAATATCTTAAAATGTCTTACGTTTTATTAAATTTCTTATGTATTAAAAAATATTATTTGGTCAGTAATTCATTAGACCAAACTCTATTCGCCTACTCCCCACACCATCTCCTCCTCATCCGTGATCCTTTGATTAAACGATTAAAGTCATATCTGAACCTTCATATTGCATTATAAAATCACTGATGATATAATAAATAAATAAATTCTATATAGTAAAAGAGAAAAATAAAAAGCAAGTATAAGTTAGTAACTAAAGAGTCAGTTGAACTAACAAAAAGATGGAGGCGATCAAAACGACAAGAAGGTAAAGGAAAAGAACAGGAATTGGAGTCAGAGCTATGAGGTGCCTGAATAAATACTTGCTCTAGACTTGTATAATGTATGTTACGTCAAAGCATGTGTAATGAAGGGTATTGAGTACGAATACAACTGAAACCCCGACCCCTATGAGTCCTTATATGTCAGAAATGGGGTGTGGGCCCAGCGTATCCCTTTTTTTATATATATATATATAATATATATATTATATTATATTATATATATATATATATATTATATATTATATATATAATATATACTATATATAATTAGTATAATATATATATAAAAATAAAATTATTTATTATATATATTATCATAAAACTATAAACTTTAATAATTTGTGTATACTCCCACATTTCTTTATTTTAACCAGGACATATACATTTATGTTCTTATTATCTTTTCTTTCAATTAATTACCGTTTCCCTTTTTCTAAACCTTTAAATCAAAACCTTAATAATAGTTGTTTTTTTTTGAGTAGCAATCATTTTTCCCTTTCCTTTTATCCTGGGCAATTAACAGAATTTTCTCCTTCTCTTTCTTTGTCTTTTTGTTAAATTTTAACTGTTATATAATTTTTTCCCTCTTTTTTGTTTAATTTTTATAGATTATTTTCATGTTTTAAATTATTCATTTTCTTTATAATTAAATATCTTTTTTTTTTAAAAATAATATTTATTTTCAGAAAATTCTAAATCTTATTTTCGTTACCGGCGAAACGAATAATTACAAAATTTTTGTTTTTTTTTTTATTAATAGTAAAAACAATAATAAGTTTTGTATTTAATATTTAATTTTTAAAATTATGTCTGTTTAATAAAAAAATTAAAATAATAATGATTTACAAATTAAGTTAAGAATTAAATAGATAATATAAATTTAATTATATTATTTGTACAAATTAATTATTAAATTTAAAAAAAAATATTAATTATAAAATATTGTTAATTTTTTTTAAAAAGAACAATAGACTTAAAGAAAAGATTTTTTTGTTAAAATAAAGAATACTGCTGCAAAGCACCTGTCAATTACTTTAGAAGATCTAACCCTGTAAACAAGCTGTGCTCCTATATAGCGTAAGGGTTGGTTATATTGCCCTTTTGATGGCGCTGCGAATCACTGGAGTTTATTGGTGGTGATTGTGTTTGTTCTTCTTCCGTTGCTTCGGATGTTTTTGGCGGTTAGTCCTTGGGTTCGACATTTCCACAGTCAGATTGGGTTCCGGGCCTTTTGTGGTTGTTTTTTTGGGTGTTTATTGCATCTTTCGGGCCTCAGTGCCAGTTTACCTTTCGGTTTATTGTTACTCTTATTTCGACTCGAAGGATTCAGTCTCTGCCATCATTTTTATTAGCATGTAGAGCATGACCGGTGGCTTTACGTATGTTGGGTACGGGATATTCTGCGCAAGAACCTTCTAATCCATTCAGTGGATCCGCATTAGGTTAACTAGAATCTACATTGATTTTGGCTACTTAATGTTACAGCCGTGTTTTTAGCCAATACAATACTTGCACAAAAGCTATTTAATTAATTGATGCTTACTTTTTATAACCGATAAAGTGAAATTATCTCCCTTAAATATGGAAATGGAAATTCCTCTTTTTTGACCGATAAGCAATTACATTCCTCGGGAATTGAGAACATTTACTTTTACCCAGGTTATTCGAGCTATTTATATACTAACTCGTCAATGGTAGCTTACTCAGAAGGTATCTAGGATTGTAGAAAACGAATGCTTATTCTGGAAACTATGAAAAGTCAGCCTTTAAATACCTTTCGGACTTAGGGTTATCAGTTTACATGTGAATGGGGCAAACCATACGGTCCCGTGATTATGAGTATATATGGAGACTCGACATTCTCAATGTTTGCCGGCCGATTTTACCGATTATTTGCCATAACGTTCTTGCAGCGATAACGGGTACGGTGTTGATCTCAAGAATTATGCTGAAAACGAATTTATGATGCATAGATTATGGCATGATCTTTTCAGCTTGTATCATCAATCATTCTAAGAAAGGAACAATTGGATTGAGTCTCAGAATTTGGCAAAGGTTATGGACATCTCAATCTTCAGTTCTGGTGTATTTCTCGGACATCCTTATCATCGAGATTGACAGGGTCGAAAATAATCTTGAATTATAATGATGAATTGAAGACGAAATTTAACGCCTTCGGAAACGAAAAAAGATTTTTTAGGTGTATTTGCCTGTAATGAACTCGTTCTGTGAAATTGGATACGGACACCTGGGTCTATCTTTCAACACTTCTCGTAGGGACGTTTCAGAGCATGGACTTGGATGACGTGTATAGAATAAATATGTTGTATATTCCTTGACCTCTGCAATTTAGATTTTATGTTTAGTATATTATGTATTTTTTTAAAATATTATAATTTAAAATATGTAAGACCTTATGTTTCCTTTGACAATATCAGATTCTAATTTATGTGGTGTAACAGTATTTTTTCATTATATGTTTCTATATGTTTCTTTTATAACTGTAAATGTTAGATTGCAAAACTTTATATGTTTAACGATTTGTGTTGCACATGTTATATACCGGCTTTAAAATCAAATTGTTTTCTTTTCCACTGCTTTATCCGGAACTTAATTATACTAGATAACATAATGTGAAGAATCATAGAATCAATAGATATAATAATAGATGGGTAGGAGGGGGGTGGGTAGGGCAGTTGTTACTGATTTACTGATTTAAGGGATGTAAAAATATAATAATAATATAACTGAAAAAGATAAAAAATTTATAAAAACAAATAATTAAAATAAATAAAAAATATAAATTTTTGAAAAATTAAGTTGAAAACAATTGCTTCATTTAAAAAAGCTAAAAAAAAATAATTTATTAAGCAAAACAGAACGACGTTGTTGCGGTTCTTGGGGCGGATCGATACAGCTGGCAGGGGAGGGGGCGCACCGGCACGTCATTCGCGCAGGACCGGCGCGAGCGCGCCTGTGGGGGCGAGCACGCACTGTTTTAGCGGGCGGATGCCGCCGGCGGGCGCGCACAACATCGGCTGGGGCACCGACAGGAACCACCGCTCAAGGAGTCTCAAACACTCATGATTCGACTCTTACATCCTATAATCTCCTATCTATTAAGTTCTTACCCAAACCAACATTATATATTATAGGCAATTTACTAACCAAGACCCACGGAACCAGCACCTGGACCGCACACCGGCGCCGAGTTAACTAAACTCAAATTTCTATAAGATTCAGACTCCCTTTCTTTTCTTTCTATACACATCCAAATTTCAGCCTTCTAGAGCAATTTATTTTTAAGGAGGCAGCGTTCCCCTTAGGGAGCAGGGGGTTGTAATCTCGTCTACGACGGAATTAGATTATCATCTAGCTCACTCCAGCGCTCGGGAATCCGCAACAGGGGATAAAGCAACATTTTGAGTACGCTCTAGGGACGGTACCCTCTAACATTTTAATGCGACTTGAAAACTCGTTGGTTTCGAGCTTAACACATATATAGATTATATACCAGTTTGAGAGCGATACCTCTATTCCTTCTATCGAAAAAGGTGGAGGTTGTCAATCCGCATATACTATTATATATATTATATATATATATTACGCTACATAATATTATATATATTTATAAGTAATATAATATAATGATTATTAAATCACTACTCTTATATTTATTATTAATACATCTTTACTCCTAAAGCAGTAAAGCTCAATCATTATATCTCCTCCCATTACCCCTGCCAGTACCTACCATGCTCTATTGACTTATTTATTGCTTTACGTCATATTTGGTCATGTATTATGAATAAACATAACATAAAAATATGCTCTTTGTATGAACATGACAAATAGTTTATTAAAAACATTTTGTTTCTGCCAAATTTTTATTCTTTTTTATTAAAAACTTCAATTGATCAATAGGTCAAACTCTAATCAACCACACGCCCCACCCCAACCATATCACCCTTGATCCATTTATTAAGCTATTAAAGTCATGATTAAGCGATTAAAGTCCTAATTAAACTTAATTATTTTTGCACAACGTAACATGAAATTATGCTTTTTGTAAACATTGCATAAAATTATTAAAAACATTTTATGTTTATACTAAATTTTTATTCTTTTTTATTAAAAATATCAACTATAAGTGATTAAAGTCATATTTATGTATCAATGGGGCATAAACATTATGTAAAAACGTTTTTTTTTTTGTATGATTACAACATAAATTTTAGTCTTTTAATGTTTATAACATAAAAAAATAACATATCTAACATACCTTACGTTTGAATAAAATGCTAACATTAACAAATTTCACTGCCTAATATCGACAAGTATCTAACATCACCTTACAAAACTTAACCTAATTCCACTTTTCTACCATTTTTCTAACATATCAGTGTTAATTTTACATTATCGTAGTAATATTTACCAAAACTTAGCAAAAAATTATTATATTCTAACCTAACTATCACACTGACCAACGAGTAAATGCTAATATAACAAAGTTTTAGTATCTGTAAATCTAATGTAAAATCAACCAAGATAAGAACAAAATGTGCAGCAACAAACCTGACTTTCCTTACGAACGAATAAACTTGATGTTTCATTTAAATGTATATATTTTACGAGGAGAATTTTTAAAAAGCATGGACTTTTATTTTATAAGTTCTATTATTTCATGACTTTTACTTTAAAAACAATGCGATGCTCCAATAACATGCGTTATTGTCAAGTTTCACTAGATTAGAATAAATGCCATCACGAACAACGCGGTGTCATTATATATACGTATAACATACCAATACTCGATCTAGCCTAAAAACGTGACCTAGCATAACATATCGTATCTAACATATGAATAATTACCAATATCTCTCAAGTACCATACAAATCAATACTGTTAACATAAAATACATTCCTAACGAAACAAAGTAACGTAACAAAATAACTTAACATGTAAACCTTTAATCGTCATAACCTTCCAAGACTGAACACTACCAACATATCTAACCTACTAAACTATATAAACTATAAATAACTGTTAACATTAACAAAGTGCTAAAACCTATCAAAGACACTAACATTTGGAGCTTTGAGTTAGACACTAACATTGGGGAACTATGAATAAGTTGTCAACGTAACCTATCATGACGCAGCAAAACTTAACCTACCCCTACTTTTCTACTATATCATCAGCAACTAACGTAGTAATATCTAACAAACCCATTAACAAAGTGTACAACGTATTAAAGAAACCAACATTTTGAACAATGAATAATGCGGACATTAACAAAGTTCTCTATCAAATCTAACGTCGCACATCAAAACTTAACCTAAGCCAAGGTTACGTTATCACCTATATGTGTTGTAAATTTCATACCGATACGAAGTCACTAAGAAGTAGC
>JABUQX010073514.1:0-12500 GCA_015478945.1 Trachelipus rathkii
CTAAACACAACTAATATATAGAACAAAAACCCGAAAAATATTTAAGTATGTGAATACATCTTAAGCCTGAATTCAGTAACCATATGCTTAACTATTAATATATACTATATATATATATATATAATACTTTATATATTAATATTAATATAATTATATAATATTATATATATATTAATAATTATATATATATATATATTATAATATATATATATATAATATATAATATAAATATATATATTTATTAATTACTAATTAGATAATTGAGCCTTAATTATTGTAATTTCAAGTAAGACTTATAATATTTTATATTAAGTTAATTATTTTTATTATTTAAATATAAATATATGAAGTAACTATCATGAAATCAATAATGTTAATAAGGCCTTTCATTCTAATTACTATATTAAGTACTACTAGGCCGAAATTGCTATTGTTATATAACATAATATATAGTATATATATATATATATATTATATATAATATATATATATATATAATATATATATAATTATTATATAATATTTAATATATTATATAATATATAATATATATTAAATATTTAATTATTATAAATTATAATTTATATTACATATTATTATTATAATTTAAGTATTTACATAAGGTCAACATAATTTATGCTTCGCAATTACCTTCTAAAGGTTAAAGAATTCCTTATTCATTCTTTACTTCCTTCTTGAATGAATGACATTCAATTAAATAATATAAAAAACACTACCATAAGTACTATGTGTATTGATTTGGGAGTCAGAGTCGATTTTCTTTATTAATCACTCACAACTAACTAGTAATAGTTATCACCCCTTGACTTGGTGTTTACGAAATAGGGGGACAAAATTTAGAAAGATATTTTCTTTGTAATCCGAATTACAATGTTTTGTCTTTAAATAAAAGTTACCTGTGAAAGTTCCTAGATAGTAGGTATCATGAGTTAGGAAAGGTGCCAAGATGTAAAATGATGTGAATATTGGTGTTTATGTCCCGTAGATGTTAGTATTATTATTTTATCATGATTATTATTATTATTACTTATCATTATATAGTATGTAATTATTATTATTATTATTAATTATTATTATTATTATTATATTATTATTATTATTTTTATTATTTATTATTATTATTATATTATTATTATTATTATTATTATTATTATTTTATTATTATTATCATTATTATTATTATTTTATTACTGTTATTATTATCATTATTATCTATTATTATTATTATTCATTATTATTATTACTTTATTATTTTACTTATTATTTATATTATTATTATTATTATTAATATATAATATTAATATATTAAATTATATATTATTTTACTTTATTTTATTTTAGATAATCTATATATATATTGATATGTTTACTAATACTCTAAAGGTGTCGCTTATGCGGCGCTATTATTTTGAGGATTGCATAATAATTTATTTTATTTTTATTTGCGCTATGGTGATTGAGTCTGGTAGATTATGTGTGAGGTGAAATTGTGATGTGATGCATGTGGATTAGAATCTCGTGAAATGTACTGACTCTACTAAATCTTTATTAAGCTCTTTACATATCCTACATATATTTACTATTGTGCGGGAGCATTATCAGTGGTGTATTACGCCTTTTAGGAGGGATGTAACAATGTTTATAATTATTATAATTATTTTATATTTATTATTATTATTATACATAATAAAGTGTATAATTGGTTAATATATGTATTTATTTTAATGTATTACACTTGGAAATATTTATATTTTAATACTTCAATATTATTTAATTTTATATATCAAATTATGCTACTCTATCTATTTAATTTCTTATTCAGTATTTAATTATATTATTTATAATATATTATATTATCTTAATATATATTATGAGAAATAGTAGGATACATCAATTATTATTAGCGCAATTATTATGGATGTGGTTCACCGAGTCATGTTTATATATATATATTATTAATTTTTTATTTATTTTACTCTTATTTTTTTTACTATTATTTATTAATTACTTCTTATTTTACTGGTCATATTGGTATTATTATTATATTATTATTATTTATAATTATTTATTAATTGATATTATTTTTATTATTATTATTTTTTCTAATATATATATTTTATTTTAATAAGCCTTTATTATAGTCTATTTAATTTATTTCATATTTTATTTCCTTTATATCTCTATTATTAATTCTTCTCATAATCATGACATTCCTTTTTGAGTATTAGTATTTTTTATTTATATATATTAATCAATATATATATATTCTTATATTGTTGCAATATATTCCATTTATATATTTAATATAAAATATATTTACGTTATAATACTCTACAATTCACTGTTATCTTATTGTTTATTTTTATCTTATTATATACTCATCAGTGTTAACTTATATTAAATTGTATCGGTGTTTCTCAATCTCGTACTATATGTTTAAACCATTATGAATCATTAAGTTAACATATTAATTAAATACCTAAATATATTTGTATTTGTTATAAAGGCCTTTAATTTTCATATTCAGTTCATTATCTTCATTTTCGATAACACATATCTTGATGATATTACAGATAACTATGCGACTCTAGTATTATCAGCTAGCTCTTACTCTTATTGTTATTTATTATTTGTTCCTTGTGCTTGTTATAATCTTTCACGTATAACCACCTCACAATAGCTAAATTTTTCGCTGCCTATAATACTTCGGCATATTCAATATATTCCTAGTAATACATACATCATTAAAGAACTCTGCTCAATCTCGCTGTCACATAAAGTTAATTGTTGTTACCTATCAATCAAGCACCTATTATGTAGATGTCCTTAATATATACTAATGAGAATCATCGGTCAATACTTTCTGTTTGGTGTTCTGTTTGGTACATTTCACTTTTCGTCTTGTTCAAGAATAGTTTAATCACAACAGAGAGAGTAGCAACTTACAGTATCAATATAGTAATTCAGGTGAACTATTAACACATAATTACATCACACACAATATCGATTATCCCTCATCTTTGCATTCATTATATAAGCATGCCCACATGTAATTTACCTATTCTTAAAGAAAGAACTTTACACCAGAGTATAAATCATATTTTAATATATCACGCAAATAATCCAGCTTGTAGTTATTAGGTTAAGTTATTTTAAATTATTATTATCCTTCTTTATTAAAGTCACCATATAATTCTCTAAACTTATTAAAATATTAAAAAGGTCATTGTTATCAAAATGTTATTCCCAAGCCATTACCAGTTTTGTTGGCTGGAGAGTATTAGTCTTTTCTAACATTTAAATAATAATTACATTAATATTTATAAATTATATTAATAAAATATTAATAATTAATTAACAATATAAAATAAATTAAATTCTTAATTTATTGTTCTTTTTATAAGACATAATTAATATTATATAGGAAATTAGGATAATTTTTTGAATACTCATTGGAAATTTCACTTAGTCTTACATTTCAAGATTAATTGGAAGGTCAGTGATTATTGAGTTTCTACTTTTTTGGATGTGGTCCATTTTCTATAGATTTCTTTTTATGAAACCTTGTCCTCGAATACTCATATAACTACTAGTCAGGGTAGCCAATTTCTTACTAATTTCGTTAAACTCATCAACCTCATCATATCTAATCTATGGGAAATTTAAAACCGGTGTGAGAGTACACTCTCTTAATTATGCCTATAATCTCTAAATCACATAAGCTAAACATAGACTAAGACATGGACTAAAACAATAGTCAAGATGACTACCACTTTACGTCCTCAAAAACTGGACTTAAACACTTGATCCAAAAACAGCCTATTAATATAAGAAAATAAAAAATAGCATCTTAGTAATTAAATATAAACATTATTTAGTATATTAATTATAATTATTCCAATTAAAAATTGAAATTACCACTATTGCATAAATGATTTTTAAGCACTATTAATCGCTCTCTCTTTAATATATACTACTGAAATTTAAAATCTTATATATAAATTAAAATTAAATATTAAATTATTATATATTTTAAATTACATATGAATACAAATATCTACACGTGATAATTCACTAACTTAATTTTATTATTCATCAAAATAGTTTTAAAATTCAACTTACAGTTAAATTATCTTATTTGTATATTATTAAAATTATTATCATTTTATTATTATATTTTACTATTAAAAATGTGTAATCATTATATTATATTTTAATCAATGAATATGGTTTTTTTTTTATATATTATTAACAAAATATATTATATTAATTTATATTATAATTATTATTATAATTAAATTATTATTATTAATTTAACCGGTTAATTATTTATCCAATTTAAATGTTATTATTAATATTAATATACCAATTATTATTATTTATAAATTATTATTTTTCTTTATATAATTATTATTTAAATATTTATATTTAAATTATTATTATTTATTATGTATTATATATTATTATTATTTTATATATTATTATTATTATTTAATAATTATTATTATTATTAATTATTATTATTATATTAATACACTATAATATTAACATTATTTATAATATTTAATTTATCATTATTTATTATAATTATGTACTTATACTTTATGCAGTGATTTTAAGACTATTATTGATGTACATCTTTTATTTAATTACTTATATTGATTATATTATTAATTTTATTTTAAATTATTATATTTATTATTTAATATTTTATCGAGATTAATTATTATTATAAGTTATTATTATTATTAATCATATTATATACATACAAATTATTATTAATAAATTATAATAACCAATAAGAGAGATATTATTTAAATTTGTATTACTAATTTCCAATAATGATTATTTAATTGTTATTTATAGTATTCTTACTTGATTATGAATATGCTTATAATGTATGTATGTATTTATTATTATTATTAAATAAGGTTATGTATTTTATTATTATTAATTTTATAGATAGTAATAATAATTTGAGTGTTAATATTATCAATAATTTAATATTTCAATTATATTATTAAATCAACAAAGTTAAATTATATTGGATTAACTACAATTAATATAACTGAATATTATCATATTCAATTATCGAATAATATCTAATATATGAACAGTGTAAATTTAAATAGTGGATAGTCATGATTCTTGTTCATAGCTATAGAATAACTTTCAATTAAAATTTTGATAGCCTATTGTTTCTTATTTTACAATTTTGTACCAATGATATTAAATTTTAATTGATTCTATTAATTATATAAATGTAATTAAGATTGTTAATTTATATACAAATAGTTTAATTCTCTATATATAAATTATATATTACAAAAATATACATAATAGTCTTACCTTCTCAATCTTTCCGTTATGAGTAAAAAAAAAAAATAACTTATTGTGGTGTAACTATAAGCCACTTTCAATATATACTATTATATATAATTTGTATAAATAAATATTATATATATATTTATATATTATATATATATATAGATATAATATATCTATAAAAAATTTGAGTATAAAAAATATTTTTTATCTCGAAGGTGAAGCAATACAACGATATACATAATAATAATGTTGCATGAATATATTATATATATAATATTTAATTGTATATTAACTCTTTATATATATATATCATAATATATATATATAATATATAATAATATTATATATATTAATAATATATATAATATATATAATATAATTAATACTAATATTAATATATTATATATACTTAATATATATAATATATATTATATATATTAATATATAATATATATAATATTAATATATATTATATATTATTTATTATATATCTTCAATTATTTATACTATGTAATTTTTATTATATTTTATTTTGATAACATTTCTTTTTACTCATAAAGAGTTTAAGTCAGTGAGTTTAGATTAGTAAATTTTATATTCATATAAACCTGAATTTTTCCTTTTTGTATTTAAGGCTTTTGTTAATTGAGTGTGTTATATGTGTTTGTTAGTGTTGATTGTAGTAGTGTGTGTGATGATGTGTGTGTGTTATGATAGTGTGTGTGTGTGTGTGAGAGATGGCAGCTTTTGTCAAGTGATGCTTGAGGCTTTCTATTGACTTATCCAACTTACCGTCGGTCATCTAAATTACTAATAACTCTGCTATCCGTATGTTTAATATATAACCAACTCTTCATAAATACTCTAGCCCTATCTTTTAGTACTCTATTGATCTGTAAGATACAAGCAGGCTTAAAGAATTATAATTAAATTATACTTACTATAAAATCATATATATTCGTTTTAAACGTATCAAACTAATAAACATATTTATATATCCATAAATTTTCAGTCATATATAATGGGTGGTAATTAATGTATGCTCATCTTATTTATATACAATTAACACTCCTTGATAACATAACACACGTTCGTGAATCTTAAGAATCCTATTTATTCTAGAATGTTCTTAGTTGAGCTTTAAAATTCATATTTCTTCGCTTCTCTTAATAATATTATTGTGACTTCATTCAATATAGTTTATCTATACTAACAGCACATTTTCACGCTCATTTATTGTTATATTTTGAATATTGTTTATTACTATTTTATATTATAACTTCTCACAGAGACTTAGTATTATTAATATTCATCATACTATAATATATTACCAATATCAGGTTACTACTATATTTAGGTGAGATTTTCAATGTACATATAATATTAACATTAACACTATATAGATATTGAGTTTGTGAGGAGTCACTTATCTCAATTATCACTCTCTAGATATTTATGGATATGGTGAGAGAGTGAAGAGGCCCGAATCATTACAGCAATTTACTCTAAATACACAGATACTAGTGATGCACAAATTTATAATTTAAATAAAGAGAAAAATTACTCCACACCAGTACAATATAAATTTTATTATCTTACTTATATCACCCCATATCACTCCGGATCGATTCACTAACATCTAGAACTCACACTTGAACTTATGATTTACACACTTAAGTTACTTTTCACTCTATATATAATAATTATATACATATACCTAACCTTACCTCGACTCTTATAACTATTCGTAAATCCTGACCACCTTACACACTATATAATAACTTAAATGATTATATATATATAATATTATACAATATAATAATAAATAATTACTATATCATAATATATATTTAACCTATAAATACCCATTATACATCTCTAATTTTATAACTTATTTCATCTCATCCATACCAGTACATCCTCATGGCATGTGCTGAGCTTCTTTATTCTGAGGCACATATTGAATTACGAGAGCCGATTGAGAGATTGAGCTTAGCGACGCTTCTAACGCACTAAACTATATATATGGAGAATGATATTGTATTAGCTTCTTACATATCTCATGGTGCTAGCTTCGGCTTTGCCGAATAATGAGAAATACGATGAGAAGTATGTATAATTACAGAGAGTCTTAAATGATGGGATTTTAATTAAAGTACAATTAGGCGTTACTATCTATCTTCTAACTAAGTACTTTACTTCCTCACCTATTAACATCCTGGTTCGAATAATTCGATAATTGCTACCTTCATAATATCGGCCATTCAGCATAGAGAACAATATCGCGTATCTGAGGGGTGGAAAAATCTCCTAATATATAGTTCTCATAACATATCACTCTCGCTAATATTTCATTACGTATTAATTAAGAAATATCGTTGTCACACTGGAGGATTAATACCTCACTTCGAAGAAGCTAAAGAGGCGCGATCATATCATCAACGAAAAGTGCGCTATCACACTCTTGTTACTCTCACTAACTCGAATTAATTATTTATATGGAGCCTCTTACTATTAATTGCCAAACTTATCTACCAAAACTTTCTGTAATACTAATACATACTCCATACTTTCTCCTCTTATTCGAATCTGATTCCGAGGTATCTGGATTGCTTTAAACATCTACCAACAACTAGACTAAGTAGCATCTCTTCGACCTTCACTACTAATATCCTTCTCTTAAATCAACCCTGGAAACGATATCTGATGCATTACCTTACTTCACTCTTACTCCTTCCTCTATCTCAGTACGCTATGTTCACTATAATTGACCCTTTTGCATGAGAATTTAAATTACTGAAACTATACGTTAGGATTGAGCATGTTGAGCTTCATGCAACTCTTAAATAGAACGTTTAGAGGATTATAAACTAGTACTAGTAGGCTGACTTGATACCTATAAACACATATACTGCGAATGGACATTTTACTACAACTTACCCCGAACGTTTTTGAGCAAGGCTGAGAGTGTGTCTATTACCGTGCTTAGGCATCCCTCTTATTACTTCGATAGTTCAATAATATACCAAATATGCTCTTATTATTAATTGCCGTAATTCAAATTAACTATAATATTAAATATAACTATAAAGCACTCTACTCCAATTACGTTAGTGGACTAAGCTCAGGCGTATTAATGGTCTCACTACCTACCACTTATATACTAATATATTATTCTTTCCCCGACAAAAGGTAAACTTTCTGATCTTTACTACCTATACTATCGCCCTATCCTCTACTGTAATTCTTATCTACAGATTTTGAACCATACTCCTTTATTATTTCTACATTATTCTTATCTACTTAATAGAATTACCATTACTGGAATCGTATATATATCATCTATTCTTTATCGATCGAATAGTAATAGTATTATTAGCTTTCGGCGCTCGTAATAGGTCTTTACTGGTTGAATATTATTTCTATATCTTTAACAGAATTATATGGCTTTACCACCCTACAGAATTTACAGTTGAGATGACTTGCGTGGTTGGGCTGCATTGACAAATAACCAAAGCTATTTGAGACCGGTCATTACGGCATGCGTCAACTACTCTCGATCAAATGACTCATCTACCCTCCTACTAATTATGGTATTTCTCCTTCTCTTTGAGCTTACTTTAATGTCTAAAGCTTAATTCATTTCAATATCGCATATCATAATCGTGATACTGATTGTCTGATGTGAGTTAGCGATACTTCTTATATTCTATCTTTATATCATTTTCTGTCACAATTTACAGTTAGGTAAGTATCCTTACAGGGTTTGTCTTACATATTACTAAATTTATATTATTATTTATCTAATTATTCCTGCTTATTACATATTATGTATACTTCTCAGTACTGCACATCTTAAACTCTAATCATACTCTCAATATAAGCCGATGTAACTTACGTAATACTACTCATATTCTTCTCAACTCAATTATTCAAATATCTGACTTCCTTCTTATATTACTCTCATTCTAGAATTGCCATCTACGTCTTATACTTTCGAGATTCTCATTCTAATCTGCCTGTAATCTGGATAGATCTACTCATACAGAGGAGTGGTTAGTCAGTCGTTACGCAATACTCATTAGTGAACTTTAATTATTACTTTAAAAACTTATAATCAAACTTTATATAATCTTAATCTCTTTCATATAAAAACATTTACTTCTAAATCTATATATCACTATTCTATTTAGACGGAGTTTTACATCGTTTACTCCTGTTGACAATTAAAACTATAACTTGCTTTAAACTATAAACAAATAATATAGTCTTGGAGCATAATAACTCACTATACTACAATGGTTATTTATATGCTTATAGATATGCGAGCTACTCAATAGTAAAATGAGGAAGTTCTGTTTTGTACTGCGAGAGTACTTATTTTATTTATCCTACTATCACTTTAAGTTACTCACCAATTCATACAATGATAGTCTCATCAGCTTATTGCTATGATAACTCGCTTAACTATCATCATAATTTAGGGGTAGGTAGCTACTCAGGTTTATTTTCCACCTCTCGGCTTATTGGTCGAGTCGATGTACAAGGCTAAAATGACACTTTAATATAATATGTAAATCACTGTCTATGTACATACTTTTATATAATATATCCTTAGAAATCAAACTCTTAATTCATATTAGACGGCGTGATGTTATTGGTTCTAGTCTAATTTATCTTTATCTTTTCTATAGGTTACTAGTACAGCGGATAGGTGCTTCACGCATGAGGAGCTATTCCACTTCGCACGTTCCGCCTCCTTTAAGACGCCCTCGCAGTATAACAGCACAAGCGGGTTGCTGTGTAGACAGACGTTTTGTGTTGATGTTAGCCAAACGTCAGACTAGTTCGCTGGCGGTGCCATCCTTCTTTCCTGCACCCTCTGTTTCCATGTGGAAATTCTTTCCATCTTACTGTAGTTTCCTACTCAATTATGTCTACATCTATTAAAAGCCGCGTCTGTGCTCATCTGCGTATTTTATATGCGTTAGTTGAAATTTTGTTGAGAGTAAATGAAACACCCCTCCTTGAATAGGGCTTTGGCCGTGAGTGGTGGTGAATACATGTAAAATATATAATAATTATAATATATAATTTACCTATATATATATTATAATATACTATATAATAATATATAATATACTACTAATATATATATACTATATATCATATATACTATATATATCTATATTAATATATAATAGTGACAGGAGTGTTGGGAGTTATTTCTTTTTCTGCATCCTCAGCTAGTTTTTTTTTTTATCTTTTTTTTTTTTTTATTTTTTTGTCATGTATGAGAGTGTTATGAAAGGGGAGAATAATTGTGTTTTAGTGTCATCTCGAAAGTATTGATGATATCATTGATATATGATATTTAAAGTATAAAATAAATTATTTAGCTATTTATAAGTTATATAGTTAAATATTTATATAACTATATACTATACATTTTTTATAATCTCAAGTTTTAACTTATCAAGCTGAGAGAAATATATAGATTATAGAATCCTTTTTGCAAAATCTTCGATAGAAAAATGAGTCAAGTCAACCTGATATAATTAAATTTAATTATTTATTATATTCTTATTTATTTTTATATTATATTATTATTAGTTAATTAATTATTAATTATTATTATTATTATTTATTTATTATATATTTAATTATTATTATTATTATTATTATTATTATTTATTATTATTATTATTATTAATTATTATTTTATTATTATTACTATTTATTTTTTTATTTTATTAATTATTAATTATTATTATTATATTAATTATTATATTATTATTATTATTCTTATTCATTATTATTATTATTATTATTATTATTATAATATTATTATTATTATTATTATATATTATTATTATTATTATTATATTCAATTATTTTATTATTATTATTATTAATTATTTTATATTATTATTATTATTATTTTATATATCATTATTATTATTTTATTATTATTATATTTTTGACAAGTTTCTTTCAATATTTGCCTTATTTTTCATTTTCAGAAAAAATTTATTTACCACTATTCTAGATAAATAAAAGTTAAATCCTTTTTATATTTGTACAAATATTTTTGCCTGTATACTTCATAGCATGATCCACCGTTAACCATAACTAATTTAATAATAGACAGTTTAACAAATAAATTGTCAAAATATATAAGTCTAAAATTATTTTACATAAATTGTGAAGTTTAAATAATAATTTCAGAAAAATCAAAAAAGGCTTACATTATTCCTCAAATACATCTTATTAATCATCATTGCGTATTACTATAGTTGTACCTAAAGCATTCAAAATAATTCAAAAAACATTCAACCGCATTCATTCATTTCATTAAATTTCACAACATTATGTCTGGCTTGAGGCTTGTTTTAGTGCAGAAAAGATTCTGTAGATAACGAAGAACAGTTGAAAATTACCAATTGAAATTTAGATGTTAAGCGAACTAGCAATTTCAACTGTGAGATGGGAAGTGTGTTCGCGTTGTGTAACGTCCATATTTATTAACTGGTTTATACTGTGAACTTTGCATAATTCGGGCTCTTAAAAGTGTTACGTTGTGTATCCCACATACAGAGGGAATTACAAATCGTACTATATTGCAATTACATCACTATACACAAGACTAACTCTGTAATCCCTCCGAACATATTGATCACGGCGTACTCAAAATATGAGGACACTCGTACTAGGTTTTGTAGTAAGGCTTCCTACAATGGACACATTTTTTCTGCCAGTTCCATTACAATTCATGTTTAATTTTTGCTCCTCCAATTGGAAAGTATTGTCAAATTTATGATTTCAAATAAAAATCTTATCTTGCTTTCCATGTCAAGAATGAAATTTTTATTTAAATTTAAAAGAAAATAAATACTTATCATTTTAATAACGTTTTATATTTGTAAATTGAGGGTAATCATAATTAATTAAGAATTTAGTTATTCCTTTATCTCTTTGTTAAAGAAGTTCCCACGTTTGATTGATTTTATTAAGTTCTGTGGAATAAGGGTTTTAATATAATTGATAGTTTTATATCTTTTGGGTATATTAGAAACATCCCCCCCCATAAATTTTAGTGCAATAAAACTTTATATGAACTTTTAACCATTTAATCTTTGCGAACTACTAAC
>JABUQX010073514.1:17500-34388 GCA_015478945.1 Trachelipus rathkii
TATTCAGAGCATCATTTCAGCTTATATATATAAATGAGACTTTAAAATCTTTAAAATGTTTCGCTTTTAATGAATTTTATTAGTTTGAAAAGAAAAACACTATTATGTTTTGACTGTATCACCTCATGATGATACATTTGTCTTCGACCACATGAGATAATTAAGCTTGATGAAACAGAGTTTTGCCGTTAAGTACGGTCAGTCTTATCCTCAAGTGGGTAAAAAAAAATTCTAAAATATCTAAAAATATCTCTCATATTTTCCAAGAGTTGGAACACATTCTAAACTATTTAAATATTTTTCTGAAATTTGCAAAACGGATCTGATCCTTTTAACTTCAGAATTCCACAGAGTAACACCACCAGATTAAAAAAAAATAAATAAAAATAAAAAATAAAAAATCTCCTAGTACATTTGTACTATTGTAGAATTATGCACAAAATATACCAACTTTTAAACTTTGTCTAATAGTTGTGATTTTTTTTTATAAAAGGACATTTCCTATACGCATTATCTTGCTTCGCTAATTTTTTTTAAAGGGAAAATTCTTTTTATATAAAATTATTGAATTTAAATATTATTTCCAATAATAATATTAATAAAAAATAATTAATAATAAATAAATCAATAATAATATCATAATTAATAAATATTAATGAATAAATAATAATAATTAATATACATTAAATAATAATAATAATAATAATTATAATAATAATAATAATATAATAATTAATATATATATAAATAATGTCCAGTGGTCTTATAAAGCTGACATTCATGAAATTTAAAATGAAACTCTTACTATACAGTATAATAAAACAAAATTAATATATTGATGAATATCAGCGGAAAACTTTAGGAGGGGTTTTAATTGGATTTTTTTTTTTTTTTTTTTTTATGTTTTTGCAATTTCTTACAGGAAAATATTTAAAAAAAATTATTTCGCTCCAATAGGGGGCTCTGAGCCGCTACGGGTGACAGAGTGGAGACGAAGCTCGCCCCCCGTGTCTGTCCACCTAATGAGTTGATTGCATTTTAAATTGTTCTTGACGTTGATACCATTAGTTACTGTTCGATTTACCTAGTTTTAAAAATAAAGATAAGAAGTAATTATTCCTTTTTATTACCACTGTATTAACTCTTCAAGGGTTGATACATTTATACTACTCTTAAATTAGGGAAATAATAACTTGTTTTGTTTATCAATATATTCCGGGACAATTAAAATGCAAAATAAAAAAGAAAAAAAAAAATCTAAAAGTAAATGATAAAAAAAAAAATACTTAATATTTTTTAAAACAAATTCTCTTACAATATAAATGAAAAAAAAAAAACTCAATTTAGATTCTTTATAAAGGTAATGAAGTGAAGTGAAAAAAAAAAATATCGAGGGCAAACAAAAAATTTTCTGCTGATTCCAAATCAGCACATGTCAGGTGTTGTGCCTTTCATCGAGTCTAACTGGATGTTCAGCTTTAACACTGATATACTAATATATATATATATAATATATAAATATATATATATATATATATATAATATATATATATTATATATATATATTATATATATATATATAATATATAATATATATATATATACTATATATATTACTAATATATATATATTATATATATATAATATATTATATATATATATATTTATATATATAGCTATATATATATATTCATGGTAAGAGTTGTTCTAAGCTGACATCATGTTACTTAAGAACGCCAGCATCCACAGAAAGAAAAACAAATTACAAATTGGAAATGAGCGGAAATTCTAAGGAGGGGTTTTTTAATTTTTTTTTTTTTTTTTTTTTTGCCGTTTTGTTTATCGGAAAATTTTAGACATTTCTTTTTTTCCCAATTGGGGGCTCGAGCCGCGGGGGACAGAGGGAGGGACGAAGTCCCCCCTGTCGTCCACCGGGGGAGGCGAGAGACCCCGCTCTGCAGTCTTTTGCGTTACCCTTGGAATCCCTTTAGTTAAAAAAAAAAAAAAGAACTTATTCTCCTTTACAATATGCTATTACTTTAATTTACAAAGAAAAAAAATAATTTTTTTACCTTTACTTGAAGTTACACATTAAATTCATTCTTCTAAATGTGATTTTTAATCTCTTTTAAAACTCTATAAATCGATTTTCCCTCCGATATTATTTAGCAAATGTTTAAAAATTTAAAAATCAATAAAATTAAATTTACCAATCTGAAATATATAAAAAAATACGATAGTAGATGAAGATGATGTGCATTCACATTTATTCGTCTTTTCAGTGCGTAGGCTGAGCATTGCCTGGAGCTACTGACATTTAGATGAAAAAAATATCGTCAATTGCTTAGAGAAAATTATGGCTTGTTGTTCATATTCCGACAGATAAAAAAAAAAAATGAAAAAAATAAAATAAAAAATAAGAAATTAAAAACCACCTCCTTAGAATTTTCCGCTGATTCAAAAATATGCATCATTAGTTTTACTGTAGGTGCTGCCGTTCTTAAGTTACATGATGTCAGCTTTAGACTCTCTGGACCTATATTTATATATATTATATATATAGATATATATAATATATAATATATTATATAATATATATATTAATATATATATATAATATATATATATAATATATATATATATAATTATATTATACTATAATATATATATATAATATAGTAAAGACATATTTTTAAAAATAATTTTTGCTTCAGCTACGTTAATTATACATCCCAGCAACATTTTAGTACGTTTTATGTTCAAGTACTTTTTATTGCCTGCTTATCTAAGATTGGCCTATATGATATATATCTTATATATATATATACTATGATAATATATATATATATATATATATATATATATATATAATATATATCATTATAATATATATATATATATATATATTACTATATATATATAATGATTATATAGTATATATATATATATAAATATAAATATATAATAATATATAGTATATATATAATATATATATATATATATCATATATATATATATTATATATATATATATAATCATATATATACTATATTTTATAATATATATATAATATATATATTATATATATATATATACTATATATACGGTATATATATTTATATATATAATAATATATATTATTATATATATATATATAATATATATATATAATATATATATATATATATATATATATATATATATATATAGGCTATTTATAAGTGAGTTGACTCCAGGAGCGAAAACTCAATAATTAATGTATCGTTATTTTAATAATTTTTAGTGTTTAATACATTAAATTTTGTGGTAAACTAACCTGAACTTAACCAACCTAACGCATAACCTAACCTAACTAAACCTAAACTAACCAAACTTACCTAAAATTGGACCTAACCTAATATTTACGGGTCCAACACTTAAAACATGTCATAGTATATATATATTAAATATAATAGTAATATATATGAAAATATTAGAATAATATTAAATAATATATAATATAATAAATATATAATATATATATATAAAATATAAGAAGTATATATATATATAATGAATATATATAAATATAAGTATTAATATATATATATATATAATAGTATATACAACAATCTAACGCAGAAAATAATGTTGGAGGCAAACGAGCTATATCAAATTTTTTTTTTATATTGACTAGAGAAACTACTTTATATTAATACATAATAGTTATTTTTCATTTTTTGAAAGTGTGTGGATAAAAAAATATATAAATAATTATATGCTTCAACACCCTTCTCAAGTAAAATCTATACCAGAAAAAATTTTTTTGAAAAGTAGAGAAGTGGAGTAAAATAGTATATTACAATTATACATTATATTTAAATTTGAGAGATCTTTCGTAAACATTTTCAAACTCAGTTTCCTAGAGTTTTTTGCTACGTTTTTCTTTCTTACCCTGACTCGTTGTACACCTTACTTTAAAAATCACTAATATCTTGTTACCAGTTGGTCAAATTGATTTCACGTCTTAGCTTAGAACCGTTATTGTTAACCTTTTATAATTTTGTAACTTAGGTTATATTGTTTTGACTTATATTTTAATGCACATTACATCTTCAAATAGCGGCCCGTTAGGCCAGGAAATTTTTTCGTATAAAAGAATATAGATAATACTATAAAAAAATAAATATACTAAGAGCAGGGGGGTCTAGCGACTTTACGCAAGTGAGTTACCATTTCAAATGAAGTTTTTAAATATATATGTATTATATAAATATTTATATATATATATTTAATAATATATAATATAATAATATATTAATATATATATATATATAGAGTATATTATATATATATATTATATTATAATATATATATATATAAAATATAATATATAATTAATTAACTTGAGTATAATAATAATAATATCATAATATAATAAATTATTTATATATATATTAATATATATAAATACTTTATATTAATATTATATAAATAATATAATATATAATATATATATTATATATTAAATTATAATTAAATATTATATATATTATATTTATTAATTAAATATATATAATATATTATATTAGTATATATAATAAATAATATATATATATTATATATATATATAATATATTTATATCATATAATAACTATATATATATATATATATATAAATATTAATATTATATATTAATATAGATTAAATTTATATAATTTCTGCCTAGAATAACTATTGCCATCGTTATTAAGGTCAATTTCATAGTTCATCTCCTTGCTTTTTGCGATAGGTGATAGACTAGAACTGATTATTCTAAATTAGTTTTGCCATTGGTCTGAATCTTCTGGGCTAGAACTTCATCGAATTGATTTTTACTTAGGTGATCCATAAATTAGAGCGCAAGACCTGTAATGTGGCACGATTAATTTTACTTGATTTTCAGCTCGTCAGCACACGATATTTCCGAGCCTAGAAATACGATTGTCTTTTTGCAGCCCGCGAGTTTTAATTTATCCCAAAATACAGAGATGCCTGTAGTTCCTTAGGCTCTTCCCATGACTCACAGGCTAGTGCGTGGCTAATGATTATCTCCGGAGTCGACCGAGTACACAGGTCTAAGGAAAAGACGTCCTCTTGTACAAGGTTCACTTCAGCCAAAGCACCGATCGCAGTTCCGACCTATTTTCATTTTCTGAGGACATGCACAAGCTCATAAGGCGGCTGCCCAGAGACTACCACTTCACTCGTTCTAAGATTAGTGTCCCTCGTCCAGACGTAAAAGTCTGAGGAGACCTCTCTCTAATGAATAACAGTAGGAAGCTTTTTTAGTCTTATCTTTGAATATGTTTAAAAAAAATATAACTACCGAAGAGTTACCACTAACACTGTCGAAGAAATCACAAATCAAGTGACAGAATATGATCAGTTGTGGATTTTCACGGTTATTAATAAGCGAGAGGAATACTCAGATAGCAAGTCAGAACCTTCGCCAAAAAATGCGGCATCATCCTTACAAATAAATAACGGACGGTTAATAAAAAAAACTGAGATTGCTGTGCTTATGTACCGCTGATTTCAGTATCAAGATGTAATATCACTAAATATACAACTAATGTTCTATATATTTGTCAGTAATAGTGATAATCTAATCGGAGGGTTATTATTGTTACTGTTACTGTATATTTTATTCTTCGAACCCTAAAATAATCCTAGCGGGCTGCGTACATAAATTTAGCTTACAGGATTTTTGGTTCTTAGTTTGAGTGAATTTGGTTTTAGAACTCTGATGTCTGATTTTTGCTATCTATTTTTGCTGAGAGAAGTTGAAAATTAGTCCTCGTTTTACACAATAACACAATTTAGTTTGACAGACTGACTAAAGTTGTCATCCTCTAAGTATAGAACTTCATGTATATACTAGTTTTGACTACGGTTGAATATACTCACTTGTCATTTTCCTATAGAACATTTATTTAATAATACGCCCATTTAATGTTGTTATAAAAAATTCCCAATATAAATTACTGAGTATAAAAATTTAAACAAACGAAGCTAGCTTCTCTGTGACGAAGTTCTCATGTGCCCAATCCTTTTATTTCTTCCAATGATCGCATAGTTAGTATTTTGACCTCAAGAGGACTACTAGATTTAAATAAGGAAAGAAACCGCTTCATTTTGCGGTTGTCACTACCATCTTGTCTGCACTATCGTGCCCCTTATCCTCTGATCCTCATTATCTACTTTTGGTTACTAGAAAACCTTAATCCTTTATTCCATTTCCACGTACAGTTTTCGCTGAACCGTTCGGAACCTGATCGAATAAATTAAAAAGCCAGTACATATTTAAGAATGAATCCAATCCAAGACGTTCGAATTGGCCTGAAGTTTTGGAAAGAGTCTGAGAGATAATTTTAACAACATGTAGCCACACAAATGATGCTTGCGAATATGAGCGGTCTTAGCCATCCGTCATAACTCACCCGCCAGAGTGAACAGATTGCACCTCTCAATCGCCTCATCATGAAGAGGCTCCACCATATGCCTGGGCCTCTTAAGATGTTCGAGTTCCTAAATCCAATATATGCCCGATATTCTTCCAAATTACCATTCTAGCCATGCTGTTCCCTAAGAGTTATCCCCTCAATTACCCCGGAACAAATGATAAAACAATCCTCTTAACTAAAAGGCATATCTCCCATCACACCCAGTCGTCGTACCTCAGCACAAAGTGAAAACTGTATGACTGTTTGGGAAATATCCGCTGTCTTTAGCAGCCTTAATGCTTGAGAGAGAGAAAAATTTCTTCTTTATTTAACTTCTCCTTCGCACTATTTTCTCTTTTGTTATTAATATTCAGTCATAATGACCTGTAATGATTTCATGTCTGTATCATCGAAACTCTGTGGCTCGTATTACGATATTAATTTTTGTTGCACATGCTACAAAAGTAAGTGGTTCGATGATCAAAAACCCCTCGTTTTCACCTCCATTTGCTCGAAAGACCTAAGAAGGCTGTCTAAAGAGTTTCTTGAAGGATCAGTCAATCTTTCGCTATTGGAGTTGATTTAATTCAATACGTACGTCTAGGAGTACCCACTATAAAGCCTATAAGTGCAACAGGACCTTTATAAAGGCTATAGAGCCACATAGAGAGGGCATTTATTCATGTTTTTTCATTATTGTTCAGTGGTTCATTAGTTTTTTTTTCTGATATTTTCTTTCTTCACTATTTTAAGCATTATTATATTTCCAGTTGTTTGAATTCTATGATTGCAATTTTTTTCTATAAATTAAAGTAGCATCAAATTATTATATCTGTATATATATATATATTATATTATATTATATAATATTAATATTAATTGATTAATAATAAATATTATATATATATTATATATATAATATATATATATCTAATTATAATATAATAATAATATTAAATTTAATATTAAAAATATATATATTAATATTAATATAATAATATTATTAAAGATACTTTATATATATATATTATATATATAAATATTAATTATATATAGATATATAATATATATAATTAAATATAAATTAGTATATATATATATATATCATATATATAGTTATTTATTATGTATATATATATTAATAATAAATTATATATATAATTATATATATATATAGTATAATATTAATTATATGTATATATAATATATATATTACTATATTAAAATTTTCAATTCTATATTTATTAATTACTTTATATTATTTCAAATATTGAAATCTATTATTATATATCATGATGTTATTTTTTTGTTATTTGTTTTGCTATAACAAGTCAATATAATTGTACTTTTCTTGAGACTAAAATAAAAGAAATTATGAGTTAGATACTTTATTATAGTTATATATTTATATATATGATATTATATATATAGAATATAATATTATAAATATAATTATTATTATGATTTATAAATATTTATATATATGATTTTTATTGTTTGTTTTATGCTAAAAAAATTATCTAACTGTCGAAAATTTCGGGGGGAGTTCTTTGCTCAGTCCCCTTCAGTCCTCTGCCCCCTGGCTACAGCAACTCTCTGCTTTCACAAGGATTAGCTTGAGATTAAGAACTACTTCATGCAAACAATTTTTTGTTTAAAACCTTATTATATATAAATAAACTACAATTGTTATTGCTCTTTTTAAGCAAAGCCCTAGATAAAAACACTCGCGCAATATTTTTTTTATAATAGTGATGATGGAAAAAAAAACATTAATATTTCATAGTAAATTCTAAGAATTTCATTCTAAATATAAATCTCTTTGATCTGTCTATGACCTGCGTAGAATCAGTGTCTTATGCTCAAAACTACTTAAAACATGAACATAAAAACAAAACAAGTTAATATTAACTGCGTATCTCAATCACTACCCAATATAGTATACAAATATACTATACAATATAGTGTACAATATAGTATAAATAATAAACAAATCTTACAATCTTAATAGATTTGCTAATGCGCATCATGAAATATAAATATATATATATATATATATATACAAAATCGTTTCCCACCTGCATTAAGATAGCTGGTTACCCGAAGGAATGCCGCCACAAGAGATTCCAGACACTGGTGATGTTTTTTTTATGCTTTGGGCCACAAGTGCCAGGCAGTTTAATGTTAGGCGTTTTACTGTGTTTTAGGAGGTAAACGTGCATCTGAGGCAAAACGAATTTGATTTTAAATTAAAACAGTTTGTTTTCCAGAAGCAGAAAGATATGCTTTGTCAGAGTATGGCCATGAAGGTCATCTAGAGACGACGGTATTGGCAAGTTTTGTTTCATCTACCTAAATTAATCACAGTGGTGAACCACACGCGAGGATCACGTATCTGGCGTGGACGTCGGTGTTAAGAAGACGGTGGGATTTTTGTCTGTATTTGTTTATCATGTAATGTTTGAGGTGGCGGGGTTGTAGTGAACTTAAGATGTGTGAATAGTATACCGATGAGTATTTTTCTGTTTTTTTTTTTATTTATTTATTTAATTATTCTATTTATTTATTTTTTTTATTTATTTGTTTGTTTCATTTAATCCTAATCGGACTCTAGTGATGTTAGTAACAAATTATTTAATGAAGGGCGGGGGACCAGAGTAGTAGCAAGGCCATATTGGAACCCGTAACTCCGCCCCCTTTTTGAACTACCTTTTTTGAACCCGCGACCTTTTTTGAGTCTATCGAATTTTTATTACACTATGATCACCTTGGACTTTTTTGGCCTTAAACCTTTTGGGCCTTGAACCTTTTTGAGGGCAACCCAAATTTTTTTGAGAACCCAAATTTTTGGCAACCCTCCCTAATTTTTGCAACCCTAATTTTTTATGCACCACTTAACTTTTTATTCGGCAACCCTAATTTTTTGCAATACCACTTACGAAGAAGGGTTCGCCAAAATACGGTTGCGTAAGCAACCCGTATGTTAAGTACGGTAACCCACCCTATACTTAAATTTTTTATTCGACATATCCACTTAATGTCCTTCCATGTGATCAATTTTAGCCCACACCTAATTATTTTTGGAGTACACCTTAGGGGCTTTAGCCCTTTTTTTTGAGATGTCCTTTACCTTTTTTTGTCCTTGTACCTCTTTTTTCTCAAAGCTTGCCAGCCATATAACCATGGGTCAAATTTTGTGACCACGGTATATTTTTTGTCCTTCCTTTAGGGGCTTAGCCCTTTATTGATGTCTTAACACCTATTGTTTGATCCATGACATATTTCAGGTCCATTGAACCTTGCCATTATTCATGGGTCAATTTATGGCCCTTAACGCCAATTTATTTGTCCTTACTATATAGTAGCTTTTACTCCTTTTATGTGAATGTTACTTTAACACTTGTGAGTTTGACCATTGAATAATTTACGAGCCTTGACTGCCATATATACCATGGGTCAATTTTAGGTACCCACGCAAATTTATTTTGCTACTCATTCGTGTCACCATCACCGTCACTATATTTCTGATTCTCATAATCATGAACGCAATGTATGTAGATCTCATATCTAACCTTGAACACTCTACACACAGTTAATATATTATATATAATATATATATATATATATATAACACACACACACACACACACACACATATATATTATATAATATATTATATAGTTTAATATATATATTATACACACATATTAATATATCACAGCACTTACACTTACATATTCACTATGACACTACACTTATATATCACTAATCAAAGATATCATGCACTTTACATATTTAACACACATAAGTTAACATCACGTATCCTAAACACACGATCACAATCCTCTATTATGGTCTTCCATGGGTCATAATTTTTGATCACTATACACATATACCTATATATATATATAAGAAACACCTAAAAGAATTTTATGTGACTACATAACGCGCCATAAAGTTGCGAAATTAAAAAATTCGAGATGCAATGACCTAATCTCCTTTCTAAGATAATTCATCCGACCTGAATGAGTTTCACCACTTGGTCTACTACAGGGTGGCAATACAATATCTTATCAGAGAACAAACCAGTCTAAATGAATTTCGGAATAACAAAGAAAAAAAATACCAACCAATCAACATTTTACGATAACTAACATCCTGTGAATTGAATATGTTCAATAATTCTGAATTTCAACGTAAAGATAACAATCATTTACACTTCGCACACAGAATCGGTATCCTTCATTGATAAAGAAGTTAGCCGAACGAAGCTACGATAATTTACATTGATATACTATTTTTTTTAGTCCCTTGTTTTTAATATGGTTGTACACTAATCATAAATAATATGATAATTGCCTTAAAAAATAAATCTCGTGTGTTGATAAACTTCAAGGCTAATAAATATAATATATATATATATATATATTCTAAATATATATACTATATATAATAATACTTCATATATACACTTATTTGATGACATATGGTATATTTGCTAAATTAAGGCTTCAATATCAATAGTTACTTAAATGCATTTCTATTTCAGGGTTGAATGCGTTTGAAAAGAATGATTTGATGCAAAAGAGCCATGAAATCATTACTATATATATTGTTGGTTCAGTGCCTGACTCTTCTCCTTAATCTCTTTCCATATCTCTCTATATTGTTCCGCCAATCAACGTTTAAAGGAGTATGTTCTTAAGTGATGTTCTAAGATCATTAAGTGTTCTATGAATATTAGATGACTGCCTCAGGTGAGTGCCTCAGGTGATTGGCCAACTATAAGCGTAATAAGTGTTCTATACTGGCACAGATGTTGAGTAAGGGCCAAGTGAGGCCCAATGAAGTGCCAAAGTTGAGTGCCACATAGTGGCTGGCTCAACATGCGGTGGAAATTTTAGGACATTAAAGAGTAGAGGATCATAATGAGTGTCCGAACGTACATAGTGGCCACGCATAAATGGAGTGGCACTTTTTTCAAGACCTTTTCTAAGAGCCTCACCCTGAGGCAATTAGAATATCCCTAATCATGGGTGCGTCTAACACACCCCCTAGGTAATAGGTATCCGAGGAATTCGATTGGTGTATAATTAAATAATAAATCCCCTCTGACTCAAGAATCTTCCTACTATGAGTTAGTATTTTTAAAACACTTATAAGCACTTACACATACATACACATAGACACTTAAACTAGCCCATATACACTTACCAACTCGAAACACCAAGGGTACGTAATTACCACTACACATCAACCACTCGAAAAAAGCTCAACCTTGTTTTGTTGCCGATTCCTCGTCTCATCTTTGAATGACGTATTGCATAACCTTAATGTACGAACCTTTGGGAGAAATGAAGCTCATCTTTGGGGAGATAACATCCGCTTAATATTCACATGAAACATCTGCAAAGAAATTTTCCATTCCCACCTTTGATGTTACTTATCATCTTTTGTCAATACTACCTGATTCCCACTCTATGGAAAGATCAGAAACCGACCTGCGGGCCCACGCTGATTGGTATTGCTTATCAGGCGAAGCAGCATCATGGGCGGTAATTGAAGTTTCGCGGCCACTACCCAGCTAAGCTCTTCCCCACTCTGGGGTCCCGGATCCGAGCCCCACCCCCTTTGCGTGAGGAACCTTTAGAGCACCTCATACACTCCGTCCTGCAACCGCGCGTTTTTTTCCCCGCCAGCCCGGGCGCACACGCCAGCGCAAT
This sequence comes from Trachelipus rathkii, assembly GCA_015478945.1. NCBI lineage: Eukaryota > Metazoa > Arthropoda > Malacostraca > Isopoda > Trachelipodidae > Trachelipus > Trachelipus rathkii. The sequence continues at coordinate 29,689 of JABUQX010073514.1, forward strand.
ATTCCCCCCTCGCCACAAGACCCCGCCGCGTGCGCAACCGGCATACCCGCAAATGGAGGTCATTTTGCCATTTTCCGCGTACCAGCCGTCATTATCCTATTAACGGAGCCGCGTCAGCCGAACCAGCTTTCTTGTAGGCCGACATACACCTTTCCCGCACGAATGAAATGAATATATATATATATATATATATATATCCATTATATTCTTATTACTTATATATATACATATTATATTGATCAAACTCATTATTAATTCCTTTTCTACTCCATTAGATGAACATATATTATAACTATATTACGTTTCTCCGTGGACTGGGTTAATTTACTTTTCTCTTTCCTTCTGTCTCTACCTATAGGGCCATGTATACCTTACGTTTGCGATTCCAGCACTAGTCGACCGGAGCATTCATTTTATTAATTTTTACAATATTTTCAATACTTAAAACATTTTTATTAAACAAAACATTTTCGCATAATGAACGGCTTCATAGTGAAATCTAAAAACTCTGTAAAAAAAAATCATTACGACCATCTTTTATAATTTCTTAGATACTTTCCGCTTTTATCTCAAATTAATTGCTCTCCACTATTATAATAGATTAATCTTTCATAAAATTGTCGAGATTATATCATCATTTTTTAAATTGAACATCATACTTAATACCATCATCGGTTTAATATCTCTCGTCAATTTACGGTGTAAGGTCTTTCCCTTCAGAAGCCGAATAAAGACCACAGGAGGTGGCTTGAATATATACAAATTTTTAGTTTTTACTACAACTGGGTAAACGCGAGAATTTTATTTAAAAACTATTAACAAATTACAACTACCTTTAACAAACTGACTGCAAACGACAGTTTCAAGTATTTATTCTCAGGTCAATTAACAATCAAATAATCAAATTCTCCTTCTCACATAGTTAAAGGAATTAACACTGCCATTAAGATGATATCTATAATCAGACAGAATTGGTTTAAATAACCACACCAACCCGCACCAGATGTGCTATTACACCCTCTTATATCACCGTCCGTAAAGGGGATTAGTATGAGTTGCGTTAAAATAAAAAAAAAAAATAAAAGAAGAAAATAAAAGCAAAGCAAAAAACAGAAAAAATAAAAAAAATTTAAAAATAGATAAAACCACCGCTTTAAAAAAAAAAATCAAACTGGCTATTTGTTTTTAATTAAAACTAAAATCAATCATGTTTTCTCTTTGTAATTTTACCATCATCACAATATAAATATATTATTAAAATAAACATTCCTCTAAAAGCAGGTAACACTACATGTGCAGTCAGAAAACTTAGCTAAAAAAGCTCAATCAATGAGAGAACTTTAAAGGGTGCTGCTTACAATTATACAACTATATATAAAATTTAAAGTAACCTAACAAGGTGGATTTAGTATGTTAGCTTTTGGTTTTAAAACTGCTTTTATATATAGATATCTTGTATTAATATTTTTTCTGTCATGTCCTTCATGTTTTAACTTATATAATAATTGAATAATTTAATAATATAAATAAAATATAAACTATTATATATGTTTTATTTCATATTATTTTATTACTGCTTATTAGACTATCTAAAACATTTAATTTAATTTAATAATAAATATAATATGATTTTAACCTACAACTACTATTAATAAATAAATGTATTTATTAAAAGTAAAATATAATATAAAATATTTATCATCAGTAAAAATTAACAAATAATATTTTTTTTTTTTTTTTCATTTTTTTATTTTTTTTTTTATTGTTTTATTTGGTTTTTTTTTTGTTTTTTTTTTTTTATTATTATTTTTTATACAAAAATAATATTATAAGTACAGATTCAAGGGGTTGTATGTATTCATTTTTATATTTTCATGTATAAAATAGCTTTATTTTAAATTTTTTATTTTTTTTTTTTATTTAAAAAAAGGTACTCATCATCCGGACGACTGTTTTAAAAAATAACTGCTCTTGATAAAATAAAAAAAAACCAAAATGCCACTCAATAATGTTAGTGTTATTCGACCAGAGCACCCCTGCGCCTTTAACTCTACACGAATAGGCTAAATATTTAGTTGCCCCTAAACTTATATAACTCATATTTACAGAGGAGAGTAAAATCTCTCCCTTGAGGTAATTCACCTAGTGTAGAAGATCGCAGTAAATTCATCAACAAACCTAAGGATTTCCGATAAACCACCTTCAAGATAGAGAATCGCTTAGAAGAACACCCACTAGCTTAGCCCAATGGGGCCATTATAGTGCGATGAGAGAGCATCTTTTGGTTTTTAAAACTGTTTTATACCGACGTCGATCTACTCGGTACTTTACAAGCTCATGTTTTACTGTCTTTGTATAACGTCCCAGCGGATATGACTGGTCTTTTAACTTAGTCTATATTAACTCTATTAATATTATTAACTAATTTACTAAATATAATATAACCTAAATACAGTATCAGTAAATCATATTAAGAGGTGTGATACCCTTAATAATACACCACAGATGAGGATTTAAGTTAATTAGTATACTTTTGTTTTTATTAAATAAACACTTTAGCTTTAAAACTGCTTTAACTTCATAATTATTACTATTATATTAACTATATAGCGCCTTAACTCATAATTATAGTTTTAACTGCTTTTAATAAATATAACTCTATTTATTTTAAAAACTTAGCCTTTTAACTATTCACATATATAATGATTTTTAAATAACTTATGCTTTAGACTCATAATTTCTAACATTTAATATATAGTATTTTTATTTATTTTTTAGTTATTTAATTACTTTTTTATATTAATTTTATATTATTTTTTATTTTATTTTAGTTATTATTATTTTTTATTTTTTTTAATTAATTTTATTTTTTATTTTTATCTTATAAATAATCATATAGTAGTTATTTACTTTACAATACGTCACCATTAATAGTTAATTAATATTTTAGAATAACACAACGATACAACACACACCATATAAATATATATATATATAATATAACTATATATACATATATACATATTCACATATATTATATATACACTATATATATATATATAATATATATAAATATATATATATATATATATATACATATCACAACACACATATACATATATATATATACACACACACACACATTAACACTATTACTTCTAGTGTTTCAAATAAATCAAATGCACCTAAACCATTAAATGGAACACTTTAAACATTTACACCAAAGACACTTATACATTATTAACAACTTAATACTAACCTACGAGTCCCATAATATATATATTATAATATTATAACATAACACACATCACAACACAATATATTAATAATACTATATATATATATATATATATAGTATATATTATATATATATATATATAATATATATAATTATTTATATTAATACACTATTAACATCAGCACATATAATTATTATATAATATATATATAGTTATACACTTACAAAACTTTATAACACACAGTTCATATGACACTTATACAAACACATTCACTATGACACTACATTTACTCATTAAGACACTTATGCATTTACACTTAAACATACATCACAACACATACATATATAATATTATAGTATATATATATAATACACTCTATATATATATATTTTCTAAACTAACTTACACCTCAATATAAATATATGATAATATTAATATATAATATAGTAATATACACAATATATATATATATATAAGATTTTACTATATACCAATTAATAAATAGAGGAATGAACGTATTAGATGAGTTATGTAGACGCAGAGTTACTTTCTACAAAGAAAAGGGGCTATAAATATGCACTGAGCAACATAATATGAAAGTACGAGTTAGATGGTTTGGTTCATGATGATAAGGATGAATGCACAGTCGGTTGGCTTAAGCAGATTGTATAGTTTTGTGCGCAGTATGTTTAGTCTTACAACGTTTTTAGGCACACACACAGATTCACTGTACACATGGGATATCAACAACAGATATTACTTACACTCCCAGCAATACGGCGCCTGGGAGAACCGATGAACAAAGTGGGGATTGAGAGTCCAACACATATGAATTAATACTTACACAACTAATCGACACTGAATGGAGAGAAAAAAATGTGAAAGTATTGGCAGAGGCGATGGAAATAAAAGGTGATGCATATAGAGTAGAAATAGGGCACAGACTTTAGACCGCTGGTACAACTGGTCACACACAGATTTGACTATACGACACACACACATCACGAGGCACAATTTTTTTGATAGTGAGCGCAGGGAGTGGATTCGTATGGACTTCTAAGTGCCTGAGTAAAATCCCTGTAAAATCAATAGAGTGTTATCATCCCCTACACTCGGCTAACTGGGTAACACCGTAAGGGGGTTAGTTATGGCTTTTGTTTATTAAAAACTGAGGGTGCTATTAAACTGCCTTACCGGTTAATTGAAAACCGCTTTAAAAACTTCATGTTTTCATACTGCTTTAAAAGCAAACTCTTCATATGTTTTTAAAACTGCTTTAACATAATAAAAAAAAGCACCACTACATACTTTATTGAAAAATTGACATATCCCTTCAAACGCAGTAATCACAGTAAACTCAACATCTTGAGGTGGTTTACCTCGACCCTCAATTAAGCACAGAACCTATGGGGGTTAGTATATCAGGCCCTTTGTTTTTTACTGCTGCTTTAACTAGCTTTA
>JABUQX010073515.1:0-18383 GCA_015478945.1 Trachelipus rathkii
AAACTAGTTTTCGACCCCTAAAAGCCCGGAAAAGAATTGTATATGGCCAAGGCGATGGGTAACGTCATCAAATTATGGGTAGAAAAAATTATATGGGTTTGTAAAAAAAAAAAAAAACTTGATATCCGTAAAGAATTTGATATCCCCCCGGTCACATTAGGCCTAATTCCAAGACCCAATCTACCAAAAAAATTTCCCCAAGCTGCCTGGCACCGGAAAACATTACACAGAATCATACTAAGATAAATAATCCTCCTCCCCAAAAGAAAACGGAATTTAAAAAAATTTATAAACCTTGTAAATTCTTTGTAAAATTTGGGAATAATTTCTGCAGAAAGGTCCCCTGGATTCAAAGGGTTCATACGGCAAATACATCTTCCCTTGGCTGGCCCCCAATGCTTTTTTGTTAAAACCCAAAAGGGGCATATTGACTTAAATATACTCAATTGACCTCTGGGGTTGAGGGACCAAGCCCTAAGCGTAGAGATAATAGCTCCCCATTTCTCGCCCACAGAAAATTTTTCCGAACCCCATGTTCTCCCTTTCTTAGGGGGAATTAACTTTCCCTCTAAGCTAAGGAGATTACTATTAAACTTAAAAAGATTGAAACAAAAAATAAATAACGAAAACGGGTGAAGAGGAAGGGGAAACTTCTGTTTGGGCTGAGGGGCGTTCCTCAAGCTCCCATGGACGGTCACTGACGGACCCTTTGGCCGGGGGAGAAAAGAGGACCTTTCCATCAGAAGCTTTCTTCGGGATGGCTGATCCACATGGATTCTGCCGAATTGATCAATAAAACTGCTCTCTCTCTTCGGAGTCCGCTTAAAGGCACTTTTCTGTTTCAGGAGGGAGGAAACCCAAATGAACAGATATTTCCAAAGGACATAAAATAAATTACTACTTTATAATAGTTAATTATTACCGTATAAACATATAATATACTATATTAAATATATAATAGTATATATATATTATTATATTATCCAGTATAATATATCTTAATAACTAGAATATATTATATTATATCAGTACTCATTATATATTTATATATATATATATATATATACTACACTATAATATAATATAATTATATATACCTATATATATATAATCAACTTACTTCAGTTAAATATCAACGCAATTTATAAAAATATTAAACAAAAATCTGCAATACACATTAACTAAATACAACAAAACACATAGCACATAGTCATGGAATACAACCTTTCCAAGACACTTAAAAAATCTTCCTGAAATTTCATAACTAATATAACTCTTTAAGACATTGACATTAAAACCACTCAAACACAGTCTATCCACATCTCTTTTACAAAAAAATATCAATTTGCCGAAATCACCACACACCAACTTCCCCCTTGTGAACAATTGACCAAAGTACCACTTAACATCAATAATAAATACAAGTCACATTAAAAAAACATACAAAATTAAGAATATTGTTCATTATCCCTCCCCCATTCCCAATCTCAATACTCGTGCTCAAGGTATTTTAGTGGATCTCTCCACCGCCCCCCCTCAGCACAAATAAACAACTTAATATTATTAAGCGGAGACTTCAATGCACGACCACCCCACATAACTTAAACACCCTTACACACATTGCAAGAAAGTAATGCCACTTCATAGACAGTTTTACATTTTCAACTGCAGTTGAACATGATCTTCAACAACCACCAAAAATCAACCCACCAAACAAAACCACTGCGCTGATCTTTCCAAACATAAACAAGAAAATCCCACATCCTTCACATCTTTCGCCTGTTCCCGCCCACCTTTTCCTAACAAATTCAAGTCACCACACCTGCCAATCGTTTCGATGCTCTTCTCCTCTGACACATTCCAACTACTAAATCACAAATTCAACCATAAAACACCCTACATACACATCTTTTAAAAAATATATATCATGTATATATATCAAATACAAAGAAAGCAAACTGGCTAAGCTTATGCAGACCTCGTAAAACCAGATTTACACTCCTTTCAAATAGCGCAATACAACACTTCAATAAAATAATTCTAAAATCATCTAAAAAAAATTCATCCCACATGGAAACAGCAAACGATTCAACCCCATCAATAAAACACAAAAACTCTCTCAGCCAAAACAAACAACAGTATCAAGACCAATTAAACCAAATCATAGACCTTAAAGACATATTGAAGAATATTAGCAGAATATTTCGAGCAAACTTGGTCCTCTTTCAGCTGCTAACAATAATAACAAAATATCTCCTATTATGTCGCATAGCTAGTCATCCAAGAACACTACTACTACTTCCTTTCATGCAAATTATTTAATGGAGTTCCCCAGGGAGTCATTTTTTCACCTACACTCTTTTAGCCTTTTTATGCAAGACCTCCCTTCATCCCTTCCCTTTCCATAAAAATTAATAGTTACACTCATGATCTAACAATCCCCATTCAAAATCTCTATAAAAATAGCATGCAGAGAACTGCAATATATAAACCAACCGGAGCAATGACTAACAACAAACAGAATTACTGCATCACCTCAAAAACCCTTATTACCTTACTCACCCCATATATATATATATATATATATATTATATATATATAATAATATATAGTATATATATATATATATATATTATATAATATATATATATATAATATATATTATATATATTATAATATATATATATTAATATATAATATAATATATATATATATATAGAATATATAATATTTATATATATATATATATATATATATATATTATATATAATATATATATATATAATAATATAATTACCGTATATATATATATATATATATATAATATATATATATATTATATATATATTATATATATACCGTATATATATATATATATATATATATATATATATATATATATATATATATATATATATATATATATATATATATATATATATATATATATATAGACAAGATGGGTAAAAAAATTTTGAGGTTTGGGGGGTAAAAAAAAAAAAAAACCCTCCCCCCTTTCCTGAAAATATTTTTTTAAATTTTATGGGCTATTCTGGTAGCCCTCTTTATTATCTATAAAAAATGCAAAAGAAATGGGCTGCTCTAAATGTGTGGACCAGTTAATCAGCAATAACAAATGTCGAACCCCAGTTAAAAAATGGCTGCAAAACTTTTTTACCGTTTTTACAACTTTTGCTACCATTTCAAATGTATTACATTTAAAAAAAAAATTTTTTTGGTAGTTACTACATATTGATGGAGGAACTTGGGCAAACTAATAATTTTTTTTTTAAATTATTTTGTCCTCTAAAAAAAAATTTTTTTTTACCCCATCAAATTTTCCAAAATGGGGTAAAAAAAAAAGTTTTTTTTAACCTGGATGTGTTATTATTAACATGGAAAGTAGCTGAGTGATGACGTTATAGCATAGAAGGCTCAGGAAAGTTCATGAAAGTTGGAAAGTAGCTGAAAGTAGCTTGGAAAGTAGCTGAGTTATGACGAGGCTAGAACAAAGGTTCTGAAAGTACATAGAAGAGCTAGAACAAAGGGGGTAGGGGTGAAAAACGCTCAGGAAAGTACATGAGCACTCAGGAAAACAGCTAGAAGCATTGAAAGTAGTTTGGAAAGTAGCTGGAAATATGGAAAGTAGCTTTGGAAAGTAGCTCTGGAAAGTAGCTGAGTGATGACGTCATAGCATAGAATGCTCATGAAAGTACATAAAAGTTGGAAAGTGGCTTGGAAAGTAGCTGAATGATGATGAGGTGGCTAGAACAAAGGGGGTAGGGAGAAAAACACATGAAAGTACATAGAATAGCTAGAACAAAGGGGGGTAGGGGTGGAAAATTGATCTTATTTGAAATACATAGGGCACTCAGGAAAACAGGCTAAAAGCATTTTAAGTAAGTTTGGGAAAGAGCTGAAATTGGAAGTAGTTGAAATTAGCTGGAAATATGGAAAGTAGCTGGAGGATGACGTCAGAGCATAGAATGCTCTATGAAAGATAAAGTTGAAAAGTAGCCCTGAATGAATAATGAGGCTAGAACAAAGCGGCAAGCGGAGAAAAATGCCTCATGAGAGCAATAGTCGGACTAGAACATGTGGTATGGGTGAAAAACACTCAGGAAGAGTACATGAGCACTTCAGTAAAAGCGAGCTAGAAGGCAATTGAAAGTAGCTTAGAAAAGTAATATTTTTTTTACCCCTTGTTTCTTTTTTTTAACCCATTTTACAACTCAAAACGGGGTAAAAAAAATCTTGTTTTTTTTAATTTTTGGGAAAAAAAAAAAAAAAAAAATTTTAATACCTATTCCATCCTTCACTAATACCAACCTCTATAAACATGTATACCATAGCATTTCTATATGTCAAGTGTATGAGGAGAGAAAACAAAAGTAAGATTTTGTTTTTTTTTTACCCTGTCTGACTATATATATATATATATATATATATATATATATATATATATATATATATATATATATATATATAATAATATATATATATATATATATATATATATATATATATATATATATATATATATATATATATATATATATATATATAGTATATATATATATTATATATATATATATAAGATATATATATATATATTATATATATTATATATATATATATATAATATATATATATAAATATATATATTATATATATATATATATAATATATAAAAAGGTGAGGGTAGCCATTCCCCATTATGATGGGTTTCCTTATGTTAATGGGTAAATGTAATAACATGTAAAACAATTAAAATCCATTCCCATTGTATGAATCCTTACTTGTAATATGTACATGTAAAATATTACTAGATCATTTTCCATTGAATGAAATCTTCACTCTGAATAAGTTACATTCAAATGAAGGTATATATATTTTCTGTAATATATGCAACTTATGCCTGTATGATGAATACCACTACGAGTCTTTATAATCCTTCAGGTCATCAGAATAAGTTTGTAATAAAAACTATAGTTGTAGTAGTAGATATGTCGTAGGGATTTGGCCGCATTATTAAATCGGGTGAGCCTAACTCAACTCTCCCAATCTGCACCACCGAAGTAGCGTGTTTATATAGGTAATTCTAATTATATTTGTCATGTTGATATCTGCATAACGTTCCATGATTGCTGAAAACAGTCGACGCATTATAGAATCAACCCTTTTGTATATTTTTTACAGTTGAGATCTCCACTGACACGACCCATCAATTGGTTCAACATTCAAACATAAGTACCCTTTCAGGCAGTATCAACTGAACAGGTAGGTTTCTTATTCATGGTGTTTATTAAACAGCCTCAAACGTGCATAGAATAAGAATCTTAAAGTCATTCCTCTTATAGGTACTAGTTGGGGCCCAAAAGTTCCCATTCTTTGGCGGGATCCACTTACCCGGAAGTTCAGTATTCTATTCAGGGAACCGGATTCAAAATTCACTATTCAAGGGACCTAAACATCCTCACTGTTGAATGCGAAAGGACCCCAACACAACATCAAACCGGTGTATCAGAAAGTGAAGATCTGTTGTTGACAATAATGCTAGAGTTGAGTATTATTTCTGATTCACTATTTGTTCATCATTTCACAGACAAGAAGCACACACCTGATCAGAAAACACTTTGTATGTCAGTTTCAGTTCTCGCCATAAGTGCTGTTTTTCTTCAACATTCCGAATTTGTCTATCTTTGATCTATTTACTTCAGCTGTCTTACGACCTTTGTATAACTTCAGTGTCTGCGCACTTATGCATCATTCCGTAAGTCTTGTCTTCAAACTCAACTGTACAATATATATTTTATTTTTAGTGTCCTGTCATCCTTATATTACAATTTTACTCTGCCTAAGATTAAAGATATCTTGCTGATCTCTTTTCTTTATCCTTCATTGCTACCCCATCTTATTATTACAGAAAGATCCTACTCACAAACTGCCACTAAGCAACTACTCGCAAGCCAGGGATGACGAATGAACCGAGCACAGTCTCCCCAAGAAACTCTCCATCAGCGAAATCCTTCTGCATCTGACCTATCTGGATCATCTTCATTGAGGAGTAAATATACAATTCAGAAAAGAATCTTTCAGGAAATAAGAATTTAAGGTCGAGAACTTGAGGTCTTCTGTTAAATGTAATTATTATTTTTCTTTTGTGGGGATTAGGGACACAGTTGATTTAAAACACTTATTTCACAGACATTTGTCACTAAACGTTTTACAACTCCCAGATACTCCCTTCTTCAACATAGCTCTCCCCCATATATATATATATATATATATATATATATATATATATATATATATTATATATATATATATATATACTATATATATATATATATATATATATACAGAATACTATATATATTATATAATATATAGTATATATATATATTATTATATATTACCGTATATATATATATCATATATATATTATATATATATAATATTAATATACTATATATATATATTTTTATTTTAATTAAATTATTGTAAATTTTTAATATTTAATTTTTTTATTATTTTTATATATATATATAATATAATAGTATTGTTATTTATTTAGCTTGCCTTTTCAAGCGAGGGGGTAAGTATATATATAAACCCATCGAAGCCCTAGCTTGACCTCAAATCCTCTCAGCCGTGAGCCAGACGTGAGCTTTAAAGTGGGGAGATTAAATACAGTTGGAAAAACAGAAAAAAAGGGTTCCAAAAAAACAGAAGTGGCTGGAAAAAAGAGGCACCACAACGAATAAGTCTGGGGGTTTTCAATTTCTATTTTTATGGTCAAATACATAGGTTATTTAATATAATATATATATTATAATATATATATATATATATATATATATATAGTATATTATATATAATAATATATATATATATATATATATATATGATAGAATCTGAATTTATTTATTCATTTGTAACATTTACCCTCTTAGCTTTATATAATATATTAAATTTTTAGATTTCATATAAGAAAAATTCATAAACATCTTTTTAAATTTGTGTTTTGTGTCGGTCAATATTTTGTGAAAGCTAAAAATTTTATTATATTAATAAAGCCTAAGAGGGTAAATGTTACAAATGAATAAATAAATCAGATTCTATTATTTGAATGTCATATAAATCCACCTCCAATATATTTTAACTTTACATGTTTTATATAAAATATATTATATATATATATATATATATAAATATATATATATATTATATATATATATATATATATAATATATATATATATATATATATATATATTATATATATATATATATATATATATATGGGGGAGAGCTATGTTGAAGAAGGGAGTAATCTGGGAGTTGTAAAACGTTTAGTGACAATGTCTGTGAATAAGTGTTTAAATAACTGTGTCCCATAATCCCCACAAAAGAAAATAATAATTATTTAAAGAAGACCTTCAAGGTTCTCACCTTAAAATTCTTATTTCTGAAAGATTCTTTCTGAATTGTATATTTACTCCTCAATGACAGATGATCCAGATAGGTAGATGCAGAAGGATTTCGCTGATGGAGAGTTTCTTGGGGAGACTGTGTGGTTCATTCGTCATCCCTGGCTGCGAGTAGTTGTTAGTGGCAGCTTTGTGAGTAGGATCTTTCTGTAATAATAGATGTACAATGAAGGATAAAGAAAAGAGAGAAGCATAGATATCTTTAATCTTAGCTAAACCTAACCTTCTAATATAAGGAGACAGGACACTAAAATAAAATATATATTGTACATTGGAGTTTGAAGACAAGACTTACGGAATGATGCATAAGTCGCAAGACACTGAAGTTATACAAAGGTCGTAAGACAGACTGAAGTAAAATAGAATCACAAGATAGACAAATTCGGATGTTGAAGAAAACAGCACTTATGGCGAGACTGAAACTGAATACAAAGTGTTTTCTGATCAGGTGTGTGCTTCTTTGTCTGTGAAATGATGAACAAATAGTGAATCAGAATAATACTCAACTCTAGCATTATTGTCAACAACAGATCTTCACTTCTGATGACGTTTGATGTTGTGTTGGGGTCCTTTCCAATTAACAGTGAGGATGTTAGGTCCCTTGAATAGTGATTTGAGATTCGGGTTCCCTGAATAGTAATATGAACTTCCGGGATAAGTGGATCCCCCAAAGAATGAGGAACTTTTGGGCCCCCAACTAGTACCTATAAGAGGAAGAGACTTTAAGATTCTTATTCTATGAACGTTTGAGGCTGTTTAATAAACACATGAATAAGAAACCTACCCTGTTCAGTTGATACTGCCTGAAAGGGTACTTATGTTTGAATGTTGACCAATTGATGGGTCGTGTCAGTGGAGATCTCAAACTGTAAAATATACAAAAGGGTTGATTCTATATGCGTCCGACTGTTTCAGCATATGGAACGTTATCGCAGATATCAACATGACAAATATAATTATGAATTACCTATATAACACCTACTTCGGTGGTGCAGATTGGGAGAGTTGATTAGGCTCACCCGATTTAATAATGCGGCCAAATCCCTACGACAATCTACTACTACACTATAGTTATTACAAAACTTATTCTGATGACCTGAGGATTATAAAGACTGTAGTGTATTCATATTAAGGCATACAAAAGTTGCATACTATACAGAAATATTATACCTCATTTGAATGTACTTTATTCAGAGTGACGATTCATTCATGGAAATTGAATCTAGTAATATTTTACATGTACATATTACAAGTAAGGATTCATACAATGGGAATGGATTTAATTGTTTTACATGTATATTACATTTACCCAATTACATAAGGAAACCATCAATAATGGGGATGGCTACCTCACCTTTATATATATATAACTATATATTATATATATATATATATATATATATATAATAATATATATATATATTATATATAATATAAATATATATATATATATATATATATATTATATATATATATATAATACATATATATAGTATATATAATATATATATATACTATAATATAATATATATAATATATATATATATATAATATATATATGATATATATTAATATATATATATATATATATAATATACCTTATATATAAATATAAGGTATGTCTCGAGGGCAGTTTATATAAGGTTATGTCCAGACAGGTAAAAAAAAACAAAGCAAATGTTCTTTAACTTTTGTTTTTCTCTCTCATCGACACTTTGACATACTAGAAATGCTATGGTATATACATGTTATAGAGGTTGGTATTAGTGAATGTATGGAATAGGTATTAAAAATTTTTTGTTTTTTTCTTTTTTTCTCCCCAATAAAGTTCGTCCGAACGTAGTTACAAAGCCGAGGCAGGTGATTGGATGTTTCGTGTTCTGTTCGGTTAGCGCGAGTCGCGGCTGGGTGCTCCCGGTTTTGTTTGTCTTGGAGTGTTGTGACTCATGGGCGGGTTAGAGAAAAAGGAGGAAAGAGCAAGGGGTGAAAAAAATTATTTTTACTTCTAGAGCGAGCTTGCGATGCAGTCACTTTACTAGCTCGTTATTTCTGGAGGTAGTATCAGTTCATGGTTACTTTTTCACTGAGTGACGTTTTTCCAGCGTCCAATAGCTTCGCGAACCCTGGGGGTTGCTGTTGATATGTCTAGTTCTAAGGTCTGTCTTGCGTGATTGGTAGCATTCTGATACAGTACAGACAATCTTCGTCTGTTCCACTGCGTGTATTCTGGGACGCTTTACTTGCTTTTGCGCGTTTACTGCGCGCGAGTTAAGTCATTCTGCACACTATAACTGTGGTGCGACTTTCATCGTATGTACTTCATGAGCAATGTCTATGGCTCTGACGTCATCAATCTCAGTCTACTTTCCATATTTCCAGCTAATTTCCAAAACTACTTTCAATATTTCCAGCTACTTTCCAAAGCTAGTTAAGTTGCTTTTTAGGCTGTGTTCCTCAGTGCACTGATGTACTTTCCTAATCATTTTCACCCCTACTCCCCCAGTTGGTTTGTTTTTTATTTTTCTTTTTTGTTGTGTCGTTGGGTTTTTTGTGAGAGACCGAGCTTTAAATTTTCCCTATTTTGTTTTAGACTTTCTTGGGGTGGGAGCTGCATTTTATTGGGTTTGGTGCTGTTGACGTTTTCATGGTGTTTTTTCGTTCCGTGACTGGGTAGTTTGCGGTGTCCTCTATTGTGTTGTCTATTGAGCCATCTTCATCATCGAATGTCGTAGGTTTGTTCTACTTTTCCTAGGTTTCTCCTACAGTGTACCAAACGTTTTGATGTACTTTCAATGTAGGCGATCTGTTATGGGCTATGATCGTGCATCACTGTCTCGGGCAGAGTTTGCTAACTTTCGCATTCCCTCATGTTACTTCTTGATGGTGTCAAAGCTATCTTTCCACAAATTTCCAGCTACTTTCAAACTAACTTTCAACGCTTAAGCTGTTTTTCCTGAGTGCTCATGTACTTTTCTGAGCGTTTTCACCCCTACCGGTCGCCCTTATGTTGTCTAGGGGGCTCTTCTATGTACTGTTCTGACCCATCCCGAGTCTTCCACTTTGTTCTACGGTGCCGTCCTGTCATAACTCAGCTTACTTTCCAGGCTACTTCCCAGCTTTCATGAACTCCTTGAGTGCTCTTCTATGAGCTCACCAAGTGTTAGTCGACGTGCTATTCTTTCCATGGTTATAGTAGTAGCTTGAGGTTAAAAAAAATACTTTTTTTTTACATTTCCATTTTGGAAAGTTTGATGGGGTAAAAAAATTTTTTAGAGGACAAAATTAATTTTAAAAAAAAAAAATTATTAGTTTGCCCAAGTTCCTCCATCAAATGTAGTAAATACCAAAAAATCTTTTTTTTCACACATGTAATGACATTTTGAAGTGTGCAGCAAAAGTTGTAAAATAACGGTAACTAGTATAATGGTTGTTTGCCGAGCCATTTGTTAACTGGGGTTCGACATTGGTTGTATCGTGCTGGATGTTTACTGTCAAGATTTTAGTACAGAGTCGTCCATTGTGCGTTTTGGCATTTTAATAAGATAAGTAAAGAGGATTGCTATACCCGATGAATATGCGCCATAAATTCAAAAAGATAATTTTTCAGGATTAGTAGGGAAGCGGAGGGTGTTTTTTTTTGTTTTTTTTACCCGCTCATCCGTAAACCCTCAGATTTAAAGTACTTATTTCTTTTTTGTATTACCGTCCGTAGTTCTGACTATATTTTATTATTAGGTATATATATTATATTATATGATTAGTATATATATATATTATAATATATATTTATATATTATAGGTATTACTATAATAATAATTATGGCAAGACTCACATATTATATATTGGTATATATTTATATTATATATAATAATATATATATATATATACGGTAATATATATATATATATATATATATAATATATATATATATATAATATATATACTATTATATGTATATATGATATATATATATATTCATATATATATATATATAGTATATATTATGATAATTATATATATATATATATTATATATATAGTATATTATATAGTATATATTATAATAGTATATATATATATATATATGTATTATATTTATATTATATATGATATATATATATAATATATATATGATATATACTATATATGTGGGTTGAGTAAGGGTATGAAGGGGTGGTTGTGTGAGGTGATGCAAGTATTCTTTTGTTGTTAATGGTCATTTGCTGTGTGGTTGGTTTCCGGTCATGGTTTATATAGTTTGCAAGTTCTCTGCATGGGCTGATTTTGTGATTAGAATTATTGAAGAGGTGCGGGATTTGGGTTTAGATCTATGAGTTTGGTATTACTTGATTTAAGTTTTATTTGGTGATTAGGGGTTGAGATGGGTTAGTTTATATGGGTTGGGTGTGTCAGTTTGTTCAGTCATGCTAGTAGAGGTGCTTATATATGACGTGTAGTGACAGTAAAAAGTGGAGTACCTAGGGTGACTGAGATGCCATTTCAAATCTAAGAGCGTGCTGAACTAAGTGAAGTAGCTAAGTAGTGTTCTTGGGGATGGGACTGATTTGGCGGATGTGCGACACGTATGTTGGAAAAGTATGTCATGATATTTTTAGAGTTCAGTGGAATTGTTAGCTAAGCGTGAATTAGAGACCCAGAACTGTTATGCTACATCTTTGGAATAGCTTATCTGGCTTAATTTTCTTCAATTTGTCGTTATAGGGTTGTCCTATTGATTCTTGACTTATGTATGATTTTTGTGCTTCGGATTACGATTGTTTTGTTTTGGCTGAAGAAACGGTGATTTGTTGTCGTTGATTGTTAACTTGATTGGGTGGTTGGCATCGTTTGCTGTTTTCCATGTGGGATGAATTTTTTTTAGATGATTTTAGAATTATTTTATTGAAGTGTTGTATTGCGCTATTTGAAAGGAGTGTAAATCTGGTTTTACGAGGTCTGCATAAGCTTAGCCAGTTTGCTTTCTTTGTATTTGATATATATATACTGTATATATATTTTTTAAAAGATGTGTATGTAGGGTGTTTATGTTGATTTGTGATTAGTATTGGAATGTGATCAGAGGAGAGAGCATGAAAAGATTGGCAGGTTGTGGTGACTTGAATTTGAGGAAAAGGTGGGGGGAACAGGGGAAGATGTGAAGGGATGTGGGATTCTTGTTATGTTGGAAAGATCAGCAGTGTTTGTGTGGGTTGATTTTGGTGGTTGAAGATACTGAGTGAATGTAAACTGTCTATAAGTGCATTACTTCTTGGCATGTGTGTAAGGGTGTTAAGTTATGTGGGGTGGTGTGCATTGAAGTCCCCGGTTAATAATATTAAGTTGTTATATTGTGCTGAGGGGGGCAGATCACTAAAATAACCTTGAGCACAGTATTGAGATGTGGATGGAGGGATATAAATATTCTAAATTGTATGTTTTTTTTTATGTTGACTTGTATTTATATTGATTGTTAAGTGGTAATTTGGTCATTGTTCACAAGGAGTTGTGTGTGTGATTTCGAAATTGGATATTTTTTGTATAAGTGTGATAAGACTGTGTTTGAGTGGTTTCATGTCATGTCTTAGAGTTCTATAGTTATGAAATTCAGGAAGATTTTTAAGTGTCTTGGGAAAGGTTGTATTCCTGACTATGTGCTATGTGTTTGTTGTATTTAGTTAATGTGTATTGCAGATTTTGTTTATATTTTATACTCTTGATATTTAACTGAAGTAAGTTGATTATATATATATATATATATATATATTAATATATATATATAATATATAATATATATAGTATATATATATATATATATATTTATATATATAATATAATATATATATATATATATATATTATATATATATATATATATATATATATATATATATATATCGTATATATATATATATAGTAAATTATTTTTGTCTTTGAATATCGTCATTTGTTTCTCCCTCTGAACAGAAGTGCTTTAAGCGACTCCGAGAGAGAAGAGCCAGTTTAATTGATCAATTCCGCAATCATGTGGATCAGCATCCGAAGAACCTTCTGATGGAGTCCTCTTCTCCCGCCAAGGTCGTCAGTGACGTCATGGAGCTTGAATGGAACGCCCTCAGCCCAAACAGAAGGTTTCCTTCTCTCAAGTTCGTATTTATTTTTGTCATCTTTTAAGTTAATAGTAATCCTTAGCTTAGAGGAAGTTCAATTCCACCCTAGCAAGTGAGAGGACAATGGTTCGAGTCTTGTTGGGGCGGGAGAATGGGAGCTATTATCTCTTACGCTTAGCTTCGTCTCACCCAGAGGTAATTGAGTATATAAGTAATATGCTTTGTTACCACTGGCCAGCCAGGAAGATGTATTTGCCGTAGACCCTTGAAATCCAGGGACCTTTCTCAAAATATCCCAATTGACAAGAAATAAAGTATTAATTTTTTATCGTTCCTGGGGAGGAGATTATTTATCTTTAGTTGATTTCTTGTAATGTTCCCGTCAGGCAGCCTTGGGGAAATTTTTGTAATTGTTTGGATTAGCCTAATGTGACGGAATATCAAATTCTTTTTAACGATAATCAGTTTTTTTTTTACACATATATTTTTCCTACCCATATTTGATGACGTAACCATCGCTGCCATATACAATTCTTTCGCTTTTAGGTCCGAAAACTAGTTAAGGTTATGATAATATTTGTTAAATAGACAGATTTACTGTGTATACTTAACAAAGCTTATAATAACCGAAACTTAATGGTGGTTTCTAAACCGAATTTTAATCTACTAAAAAAATTATAAATTTCCTAAATTATTCATTTAGCGACGTTGCATAAGTAGTAAGTAGTTTATCGAAAAATCGATTATCATTTAAATAAAATCAATGTTTACATTACGCTAATCTCAATAATTACCGAAATTTTAGTGAATTAATTATTCCATTGGTTGTGCTTTCAAATACATTTTACCAATTGTTCAAAATTTATTTTAGCATAAATAATATCATCATTTGCTAGTAGCCATGACGAATTTTTTTTTTTTTTTTTTTTAAATCTTTCTTTATTTATTTATTTATTTATTGTGATCATTGCTAACGGTTGCCGAAGTTCAAGACTGTTAAGAGCCTACATATAACGTCATGTTTTACAAACGTAACTATTTTTTCCTTGCACGTTACGCACCCTACTCCCATCTGTAAGGAATTGTAGGGAGTATATATATATATTATAATATTATATATTATATATTAAATATATAATATATATATATATATATATATATATTATATATATAGTATAATTAATATTAATATATAATATATATATAATATTATATATAATCTTATATATATATATATAATATTATATATTTTATATTATTATAGTATAAGTGTGCTGTGTGTCAGTAAAGGAATGTCTGAAGGAAGGAAATGTGAGTTTGTGTAACTGGCGAGAAAGAAAGGTGCGTAATAGAAGTGAATGGCACAGGGTTTTGTGAGGGAGTATGGTTGTGGCCACCTGGGCCTAGGGACTGAACCTCTCATTGACGAGATGCTATAGTGATTCGGTCCGTCGCAGCGTCTCAGTGAAGCTCTAGGGTGGATTTTCTTGACTGGCGATCGAGTTTACAACTAAAAGGTAATAAGATAAGGGCGGTCAAACGGCTCCTGGGCTTTCTTTTCACTTACCGTCATGCTCTTCTACTACTTTTCTGTTTCGGTGCATGTGACGCACCTTACCCCCTCCCCAGTCGGGGGAAAGATGGTGTGTGATGATTTTATATATATATATATATATATATATATATATATATATATTTGTAGGTCATATATATATATACCTTATATATTTATCTGTTAAATATATATTTGAGTATAATATATTATAAATATAAATCATATATACTATAATAATATAGTATATTATGTATATACTACTATATATATATATATATATATATATATATATTATATATATAATATTATATATATATAATTATATATAATTATATATAGTATATAGTGATTTTGGATATATTATATATATATATATATATATATTTTGTAGGTCAAGATCAGAATGGGGTTCATCCTTTGAAGATCCTGAAGAAGAAATGATGCGAGAAACTCTTTTGGAGATTCAAAAGGAACTCGAGAACGAAGGTAACGAGAATCAATACTCTGACCCTCATGCAGCAAGCAGTGATTTCATGTGTGCGAGCGCGCGCTTGCACGTGATGTATTGCATAGAAATCATTGTCTCATACATTGTGGTTGCTGTGTTTACCTTCCACCTCCCGCCCCACTTCCCCCAAAGAAATAACCAAATTTCTGCAGTTGTTTTCTTTTAGATATTAGGATAGAAGTTACTGCTGTGACATATGATACCTTTTTGAGTTTGTTATTGATTCTTATGGGAGTTTGAATTGGTTGTGACGAGAGAAGGTTTATTATTATTAGAAGTAGTAGTAGTTGTAGTAATATTATTATTATTAAGCTTTGTTTAGGCAACAGCTGATCAATAGTTGTATATTTTTTTTTATTTAATTGATTTTAGTGCTTAAATTTTTAAGTTAGTATTTATTTTAATAGGATGTTTAAAATGTAAGGGTGTTTAGCTGCTGTGTTGGTGTTCCGGATTCTGTGCTCGATGGTGTGTTCAATGGTTGAGATCTGAGTGAGTTCGCTTGTTTTCGCATTTGGCTATCCAGTTATGTATGTATTTATGATAGGGTTATGAAGTTTTTGAGATATTGATGTGAGTGTTGAAATTTGGTTTTTATTTTATAAATTCTGATAATATTTGTATGTGTATTTATGTAGATTATTTTTATTTTTTATGAGGTTATATATTTTAATTTTATTATCTTTTTGCCTATGGACTCTCTATTTAACATTAACTTTGAAGATGAGATAGAGATAGTTACGTATGCGGTTGGGTTAGAGGGGGGTTAATATATATTTTAAGTCCTTATCATCTCTCTGTCTCAACGATGTATTGTTGTTGCATAAAAATGTTTGGCTGTGTAACCAGAAAAAAAGAAAAAATTTCGTACTGTTGACTTGATAGTCTTGAAGGTTATCCGGCCGGAGCTGATTGAATGGGTTTTAGCTGACCTAATTTAGGATGTGGTGCTATATGGTGGTGAGTGGGAGGATAGTGTGTGTTGTGTTTGGTGTAGTACGGGAGTTTCTACCTATGTTGATTTTTTGCAGGATAGTTTGCAACGACAGAACTTGTCTGATGTAGAACTCTTTATTGGTGAGGGTGGTCATATTAATAAAATGTATATTTCCATGTGAGGAGGGGATGTTTGTGTGCGGGGGCTCGGAGGAGCGATTGTCAAGTTTAGTTGCCAAGGTCCTTGGTAATAGTGACAGTTCTGGTCAGGCTGTACAAAAGTAGTGGAAGTATAAATGTGGTGATATAGATTGGAGTTTGGGTGTGTAAACTTGGGGTGCTAGTGTTAAGGGGTGTGGGTGGTGATGTGTAGTTTGTGATGAATGAAATGGGATGGTATATGGTGATTGTTGAGTAGTTTAGGTGTATGATTTTGGTGGGGTGGTTGCGGGGTTGGGGAGTGAAGAATGTGGAAGGGGTAAATGCGTTTATAATGTTGTGTGAGATATTATATTTAATAGGTTATGTAGTAGAATTTTGAATTTAGTAAGTATTTAGTTGGTTGTGGTTGTGTAGAAATTTTTTGTTAGGGTTGAGTGTAATATATGGTCGGATGTTTTTTGTAGCTTATTGGAATTTCGAAGCAAATGTATTGATTTCAATTTGAAAACCAAACTTTATAATATAATTTTTATTCAAATTTTTTGCCTTCATTAAGTCAAATTTCATATATTTTTAAAATTATAATATTTTTTATAATTATAAATTAAAATTGAAATAGTCTTTAAATTTTGAATATATTTTTATTATTTATGAATGATTTTCATTATTCATATTATTTTTAAGACTTTGGGTTAATTTATATATTTTGGTCTTATAATTAGTATGAGTTATTGATGATAATATTTATTTTTCAAAATTATGAAATAGTGTATAATAAATAAAAATGTGATATCTGGTGTTATATTTGTTGATGTTTATAGTTTAAGAGGGGAATGTTATAGTTTGATTGATTATGTATATGAATATTATAATTTATAATTTTGGGGGGGAAAGATTTGTTAGGTTGATTAATTTTATATATAAGTAAAATTTATGAAGTTTATATTAATTTTGATATTTATCACTATTTTATGGAGACGAAAGAATCTTTCAAAACTGTCTTAATATTCTATTTATATGCTGGTAGGAATCGCTCTTATAATATATTTATTCTTATGAGTTTTAAAGATTAAAATAAATTTCTGGATGAAATGTTATGTGTTAGAAGAAATAGTTTAATATATTATGAAACTTTATATTTTTATATGAATTTAGTTTATATGTTTTTTTAATTAGTATGTTGAGAATATTATTATTATTTTAAATCGTTATTTTGTTAGTTTGTTATTTTTTTATCAATTTTTTAAATTTAACAGTTTTTTTTTTCTTTTCCTGAAATTTTATTTTGATAAATATTGAGAAAGCAGAATAATTAACGCATTCAATTTAAGAAATATTATTTTATGATAATAATTAAGTATTAAAAAAAATTTACAATCTATGACAAAATTAGACTCAATTTATTGAAACTTTTAATGTTTTTATTAGTGATTAGAATTGCGAAATTATTTCGTTTTATATATTTTGATTTATATTAGAAAAGTATTAGAATGAATATAATATATTGATTTTAGTTATTTATTAAGATATATTAATTATATTAATAAATTATAATTTGTAATGAAATTTTAGTTTTTTTGATTTAAAAATTTATTAATAATTTATATATGACAACGGTAAAAAG
>JABUQX010073516.1:15000-17500 GCA_015478945.1 Trachelipus rathkii
TATCCTGAAGATGAGTCTTGGTAGACTCGAAACGTCGATGTTAAATAAATTTGGATATAATAAATCCTCATGGGCCTTTTAGGTTGAAACTGCAGATTAGGGGCACAGTAAATATTATCTCGAAAAGTACGTACACTTAGCAGAAATACAATTAAATATTTGGAATCAGCGTATAAAAGCTTAATTCCCTAGAATGTATAAATTATTAAATTATTAGGTGGGTTCATCGAGCCCGTTAATTTGTTCTTTTTTTTTTTTTCATATATATATATATTAATTAAAATATAATATACTATATTTATATATATTATATATAATTATATTATATTTATTATATTATAATATATTATTATATTAATTTATTTATTGTATTATATTATATAATATATTATTTATATATATATATATATAAATGTCGTGTTTTATGATATAAAACTAACGAACACCCCTAGAGTAGACAGCATAGATTTAATCAGTTTGTCGAGGTCTCTCGGCTTACTAGGTGGACGACGGTAGAGGGGTGGGGTGGCTCCCATTGACTCGACCCCCTAAAAAATTGAAGTTCAAGAAACATATATTTCCATTACGTACCTTCTAATTTTTTTTTTTTTTTTTTTTTTTACATCTGGTAATCAAGCTTTATTCGCTGATTCCAAATATGTAACTGGTTTTTCTGTATAGTTTTCGTACTTATCGAGATAATATCTGTGCCCATATTCCGAAGTTTTGAGTCAGCTTTGTGATTCCTCTCTGGTCCATACTGTTCATAATTAAATTCCGTCTCTCCAAGTAACAGAACGAATATCAAATAATATATAATTAATATATATGAAATATATTAATTATATATAATATATTATATATATATAAATATATATTAATTTATTATAATATTAATATATATATTATATATATTTAATTATAATATATATAATATATATAATATATATAATTAATAATAATATATAATATCCTAATTACTTTAATATTTTATTTATAATAATATATTTAATCTTTTACTATTAATTTGATTGTACCAATTATAGGTTAGTGTTCTTATTTTATTATTTATAATCTTTATAACATTTAATTATAGGTCATGCTACTTGCAGCTTATATCCTAACTTATTATTATATATAGTTAATATAACCCTATACTCCAGTAATTTGACGATCTTAAATCCAAGGGTCCTCGACGAGAAGAGAGAGATACTGTGAGTCGGATTGTTTTCGTTCTTGGAGTTTAGTCGGTAACAGAGCTACGTTAAATCTTAGCCCAGAAGTAGGAGTCGCGGAGTCGGAAGAGGTTCGCAGAAAATCGCTATGCATTGGAAAGTTTTTCTGCAGGCGGAGATTCGAATCCTGTGCTATTAGGGGTAGTCGCGAGTGTCGGAAGTAGGTGCTAAAATTTTATCAGTAAACTATTATTTATGCTATCTTCCTCTTATCTCATAATCCTCATTTATTTATAATTTTTATTATTTTAATGTTTTTATTATTTATTATTTTGTAAATATTATTATTATTATTATAATATTATTTATTATTTAATATATTAAATTTATTGATAAACTTGAAATAAGCTATTATAAACTGAGTTAATTTTTATTAAATGGCTGTTTTAAATTAAAATATAATAAAATATAAAATAATTATTGACTAATTAATTTAAATTAATTGGTTATAAATATATATATATCATTTTTGTTAATCCGAAACTGAATATATTTTTGTTATTGTCTATGTAATTATATATAGCTGCTGCGCTGTACATCTTTTATATCTTTAACTAAATATTAAGATGTAGCTAGATGGATATGATTTTATTTGACTTAAAATCCGCGGATATGTAGGATAGTAAAATGCCTATCCCGTGGATGTGGATTTAAGTTAAATTCCATCCGAGGATGTGGATAGTAAAATCTACTTATCCGCGTATTGGTAGGATGGAGGATTTTTAGAGTCTTCATTTATTCTAAGATACATATATATTTTATTCTATTTTTAATTTTTTCGTATTATTATATTTTTTTTTTTACAGTTTTTTTCTATTTTTTTTATTATTTATACTATATTTATTTTTTATTTTATTATATATATATATATTTATGTCTTTTTTTTTCTTACATTGATTTTATTTTTTATTATTTATATTTTTTAATATATTATTTTATATATATATATCTTATATTATATATATTTATTATTATTTACAGTTTCTTTTTTATAATATCATTTATAATATATTATATATATTATATATATATATATATATATATAATATATATAGATATAATATATTATATATTTATATATGTATATATTATATATATTATTATTATATTACTTTCATTTCCTTTTTTTCACCATTATAATATATATTATATATATATATATATATATATTATATTATATATAGTTAATATATTATATTATCACTTTTAACTTATCGTACTACAGGTTTTTCGTTTTTCCCATAACTCTAACTAACCATTTCACC
>JABUQX010073516.1:27500-30000 GCA_015478945.1 Trachelipus rathkii
CTTTTTCAAATAAACTTAATATCTCTAACTATAACTTTTTCTATAATTTCCGTCTAAATGGTGGAGTCTGTGCCTATATAAACATAAACACTCCTGTAACACGTCTCGAGAATCTTGAATCTCCTAACTTCGATGTTCTGTGGCTAAAAATCTTTCTCCCTACTACTATCATTATCTTGTGTTTCTGCTACTGCTCCCTAATGGAACAGATTTTCACATTCTTTTTGACTATCTTACTACTTCTTATGAGACTGTTACTTTTCCCCATCAAAATGCTGAGGTCCTCTATTTAGGGGATTTCAACGTACACCACACTGAGTGATTGGGCTCCTCTCACACTAACGCATGCGGGAAGGAGGCCAAAGCATTCAGTATTCTCAACGATCTGGAACAGTTAATTAAAAAACCTACACATATTCCAGATTGACCTAACCAATTCTTGAATACGCTTGACTTATGTTTCACCACTACTCCTTCTTGTTATAAATACACCATTTCCCCTCCTACTCCTCTTGGTGGTAACTCTGACCACAATCTTGTAGCTCTTAATTATAATGCTTTTTCTCCAGCAGCTCCACAATGCCTAAACATAATTTCTGGCACTTTAATCGGGCTAATTGGGGGCATTACGTTGTTTTGGCTAACTACTCTTAGATTGAATCCTGCTTGGACTCGGGGGATGCTTCGGTCACCGCTGAAAAGGTGGGGGCCGTAATCACCGATGAGATGAGCAGGTTTATTCCATCTTTAACTAAATCTTTTTCTCCCCAAAATCCATGGTTCGATGGAGCTGTTCTCACTTCATTCACGAGAGAGACATTGTGAATCGGGCATGGAAAAACTCGTTCTCCTATCACTCTCACTAATATCCATTCTGCTCGGAATTGTTGCAGGGATACTATCCGACAGGCTAGGCGCACTTTCCCTAAAGAGGTGAGACAAGACTGCTTGAATCTCCCTACTGATAAAAATTTCTGGCCCCTTGCCAAAAACATCTCTAACTTTTGTAAATCTGCCTTTCCTCCCCTTATTCGCTCTGACGGTTCTGTAGCTAACTCTCCTGAAAAGGTCAATCTCTTCGGCTTCCTTTTTTCATCTAATTCTACCCTGGACGATTCTGGCATCCCTCCTCCTATTTCTTCTCCTCTCAGGTTTCCCATGTCTTTACACATGATCGTGTGTATGGGATTCAGAGATCTATGAACGCCAGGAAGGCTAGTGGCCCGGATGGCATTCCTCCCCGTGTTTTGAGGGAGTGTGCTTCTGAGCTGGTGCCTGTCCTCGTTCAACTCTACTCTCAATGTCTTAATACTAATACTTTTCCTTTGTGCTGGAAGCGCGCATATGTTCAACCGATCCCGAAAAAAGGTAGCCGCTCTGATCCTTTAAACTATCGCCCTATAGCTCTCACTTGTATTCTATCTAAAATCTTTGAAACTCTTCTTAACTCTCATTTCCTGGATCATCTAGAGACTCATTCCTTTCTTTCTGATCATCAGTATGGGTTTCGTCGCTCGAGGTGAACAGGTGACATACTTTCTTCTCTAACTGATTTATGGTCTTCTGCCCTTAGGGGCCATGGGGAGTCTTGCGTGATGGCGCTTGATATATCCAAAGCTTTTGACCGGGTTTGTCCCACGTCACTGCTATCTAAGCTCCCTTCCTTTGGGTTTCCTCCTTCTCTTTGCTTACTCTTGTCTAGTTTTCTCTTCGATCGCTCCATATCAGCACTCGTTGATGGAGCGTCCTCTTCCTCCTTTCCTGTTAACTGTGGTGTTCCGCAAGGTTCTGTTCTATCTCCAACTTTATTCCTACTTTTCATCAATGATCTCCTCAGCTGTACTTCCAACTCAGTTCACTCTTATGCCGATGACTCAACTCTCCATTCTTCTACTCATTTCAAATCTGCTCCGTCTTTTACATCTAAAGTTGCCTCTCGTCTTCAGCTTTCCGATTCTATTCTTGCCGATCTGGATGGAATTTCCCGGTGGGGTCACCGCAACCTTGTAAAATTCAACTTTTTAAAAACTCAACTTCTCTACATCTCCCTCTCGAAAACACCTAACTTTCCTATTTCCTTCAACGGCTCTAACGCCTCTCCTGTTAATAACATAAACATTCTTGGTCTTAACATAAACAACAAATTATCTTGGAAACCTCATATTTCAATGGTTGCTAAGGTGGTCTCAAAGAAGCTGGGAGTTCTGTTCAGGTTGTGGGAATTTTTTCCCTCTACACAGCTACTCCAGTTATATAAGGGCCTTATTCGCCCTTGTATGGAGTACTATTCTCCCATTTGGGGGGCTCCGGCTCCACCCTTCTATTGGATAGGGTTGAGTCTAAAGCTAAGAGACTAATAAACTGTCCCCTACTTTCAAACTCTCTTGACCCTCTATCTCTGCGACGTAACGTTGGTGCACAATCTCTTTTCTATAAGTAATACAGCGGCAGATGCTCGGGGGAGTTGACTTTTCGCATTCCACCAGCCTTGCGTCGCCGA
>JABUQX010073516.1:35000-42500 GCA_015478945.1 Trachelipus rathkii
AATATACATATCCGAATATACCCAACGTCAAGGCCGATATTAATTACATATATATATATATATAATATATATATATATACTTAACACATCCCTGCCTCACTCCACTATTAATACTAAACCACAATCTACACTCCATTTATTTTTGCACACGCTTCACTATAAACATACAAATAGTAATACCCTATTAATCTATTCATTTACAGAAAGCCTAACCATACCAACAATCGTATAAAAACGTCTTTGAAAGATGTTCATCTATAAGATATAAATAAACGATGAGATGAGTAATTATTCGCACTTCAAAAAAAACACTAAAAACAATTTGATTCTTCCCTCTTTCCCATTTTTCAACACATTTGCTTCAATAGTAAAAATATGATGTGCACATCTTCTACCCTTACTAATATCTACCATGAACTTGTTTCTTACTTCACATTCAGACTTTCAGGCATATACATTCGTAACACCACAATGTTATCAACCAAAATACCCATCATTTCTATCCCCAACCAATTATCCTCACACCAATATTACATATATAATTTCTACAGGTTCCCTTATCTAACATATACCCCCATGTATAAGGGTAGTACGGTTCCGATCACCGTTCTCATTTCCAATCTATATACATACCTAAGAAACTTCACATAACCTTCCCACAAAACCCTCTTGTTACAAACAGCTTCACACACATACTCCAGGTTACAATGCATCAAAATAATCACCGGCTACTATTCGTTGATTCATTTCACCAGTAAATTCAATACATCTGTATTTACCACACTGATTTACCATTCTCAAATTTTTTCACCAAATCAATTACTACGTTCCTCATCCTAAAAGCATACATACCCTCCCTAAAATTAAACTGAATCTTAATCCTAGAAAGAGGCTATGCCCAAAATAATATTACTGTCCATACATTCGCGTCAACCTCATCAATATACATATACCACTCACTCACACGATCTATCATGTACATACCGAGAGTTATCCCTACATATCATTTCAAACCACTCCATAATTCCCCTACCAACCGGCGGTGACGAACTCAGGAAAGGCGAATACGATATCACATTCGATCCATTACACGAGAAAGGTTCCAGATCTCAGTGGAAATTTATTCATAAGAATGAAAGAGTGTCAACTAACTCACATACTGTCATAAACCTTCGTACGTTAATATTCCAGAACAGTTTCTATTCCTTGTCAAGCTATCTCATATCTTCATACCTCGCTTACCCAGCTATTCATATTTACCTTCTTTTCTTCCTATGTATGTAACTTTTAGTCTTCATTTTTCCTCTTTATAAATTCCCATACACCATTCTTTCGTAACCTCATCATGGACATTTAACACATTCAACCATACCTCTTTTTACTTTTAACGGCTCGCATCGCCTTTTCATTAAACCCTTTGCTATTGACATTCTTGCATCCTATTTTAGCACACCCACATACTCCTCTTGCACAACTAATAAATGCTTCTTTCATTTGTATACATATTTGTTAAATTTCATCTTTTTCACATTCAACTGACTTATTCGTAAGTTCTATCACTTACTATTCCTTATATCTCTGCTCACTTAACTTCTTACTCTTAATTCTTACCACTTCCTTCTTTTTTTTCTTTTCTCTTCACCCATGCCCCAACAAATTTAATCTTACCTAAAATAACATAATGATCTGATACTCCCATCCCCCCCCCCACTGAATTATCATCCATCACATACTTCAACATCTCCTTCTTCACCAATACAAAATCAATCATATCATTCACCTCGATATCTTCTCTACCTACATGAGCTCTCGTATACTTATGGATAGTCTTGCGCTCGAAGAATGTATTACTTACACACATACCTCCCTCCTTGCAGAAATCAATCATTATCCTACCATTCTCATTTTCTTCTGCAATCCCAAAGGTACTACACCTTCCCCTTTTCAATCACCTATCCAACCATCCAAGTTGACAAACACAATCAATCTTAAGCACCTACTCACCCCGTCCAAAACATCGTTTAGATTATCTTAGAAAGATACACTTTCCTCAACATCATCCTCTGATGGACCATATATTACAGCTACACATACCTTGACAAATTTACCCTTAGTATTCTAGTACTCACACTTAAAAATCTACTATAGCTCTGTGCCACAAGTCATTCATCAGAATCGTAACTTCTTTCCACCTCTCATTCATCCATCTCCACTCCGGCACACACATATTTCACTCCACGTCACTAACTTTTACAGCTTCCTTTAATTTTTGATTCAGTCACAGGGTGCAAATCAAATTTATATATCACCTCTCTCCTCTTCTTTTCGCCATTTTATTCATCTACCATTCCATGTACCCAGATTCATAGAATTTCGAAGAAAGATACAAGGTCGCTTACGTCTGTCACGACTAGGTTCGAGGAATGCATAAACATTCTTAGAGTGAAGATAAGTGGTAGTTGGTCGCCAACCCAACTACCACTGTATTAGTCGCCTTATACGACATCCAGAATTAACGTTGTGGGCAAAGTTTTTGATTTTCCTTTTTGTTGGTTGCAAGACATATTTTACCTTTCATATAAAGATCTCATTGAGAAGCTAATCTTTAACAACTTTTGAAATCGATACAAAACTTTAAATTATATATATATATATATATATATATATATATATATATATATATATATATATATATATATATATATATATATATATATATATATATACACAACTGATATATATATAAATATATAAATATATTTATATATATATGTATATATATATATATATATATATATATATATATATATATATATATATATATATATATATATATATATATATATATATATATATATATCTATATATACAAAATATATATATATATATATATATATATATATATATATATATATAAGCTCACACCTCACGGACAGTACCCTTTTCTAGAAGGAGGAACTACTCTAGGTGATTTCTATCTATTATCCTGACACGGGATCAAACCCTGACTCTGTGCCCTGCGGCTCTGCTACCCTACCAATTTCTCCACGAAAGCGGTAGAACAAATACAAAGATGATATTTTTTAAATATTTATCTTTGAGAAAATTTTTATTTTCCATTTTTATTTTATTTGCAATGTGTAACTTTTTAAAATTGTTTTAATGATTTTATTTAATAGTGATATTTAAATAGTTTTTTTTTTAATTTTGTTATTTATTTAATTTTTTTTTTTTAAAGTTTTGCTATCATTACTTAGTATGTATCAATTGAGTAACTTTACGTAAACATTTCTTTAACATTATATCAGTATATTATTATATTCAGTAATATTATATCAACAATATTACTGAAAATGCATAACTCTGTTAAAAAAAAAAAAAAAAAAAAAAATAAAAAAAAAAAAAAAAAAAAAAAAAAAAAAAAAAAAAAAAAAAATAAAAATAAAAATAAAATTATACTACTACTACTACTACTACTACTACTACTACTACTACTACTACTACTACTACTAATAATAATAATAATAATAATAATAATAATAATAATAATAATAATAATAATAATAATAATAATAATAATAATAATAATAATAATAATAATAATAATAATAAAAATAATAATAATAATAATATATAATCGGAACGGGCTTTCTGAACAGCAGCAGGGTTAATAAAATCCTTCAGAAAACATTTTATATTTTTTTATTCCTTGAATGCATTAAAACAAAAATATTTAATATATTTTCTTAAAATAAAAAGAAGACTAGTTTGTTAAAAATACTTTTTATTTTTATTTATTTGAGAAAGAATAAAAATGAGTTTGGCATGTTTGATTTTCACTTAGAGGAATTTATTTAATTTAATTTTTAATGTTATTTTTTTTTTAAATTAACTTTTATTTTATACTCCAGTTAATATATAATATATTTTCAATACTTTTTCATTTATTTTCGGTTTAAAAGGAACATATGAATGTAAACCATTAAGAAGAAGAAAAAATTTTCAAACTTCATTTTTACCATTTGAATTATTGAATTTATAAATTAACGTTTATCTTATTATTTCCGGTATCGATACCGGTATTGAAAAATCGATATCGGTATTGAAATATCGATATTTGATACCCATAGTCTCGACTATCTCACCTAATTATAATTGCTCTCTAAGACCTCTTGCAGAATTAAAAAGCAAGCTGCATGAATGAATCTATTTCTTTTAACCTTGTTTGTCCATTCATTGACAAGATTATAATCCCCAATTCACACACAAATATTTTCATGACACTTTCTACCAGTATTAATTCTTAAACTGAATGGTAAAAGAGCCAATGGCAAAATATTAGGAAATGTTAGTAAGTACATTTTTTAATATTTTTAATAAGTACATTTTTAATACCTAACTTTCCTGTGGTGAAAAAACTAATATCATGATGATAGGCCGATTTCAAAAAGTATCAGAATGTTGGGATAAATGCATTAAAAAGAAAAAGTTTCTTATTTTTGCTCTCATGAAAAATGAAGTATTTTTTACATTGGACCTTTTACCACCCAGCCATTAACAGTGAAGACACATTGCATCAATCTTTCTCACAGCAATATTTTATTGAAAGAAATCTTTTCAAATAATTTTCAATAAGGATAACTAAGATCTATGAGCAAATGAAAAAAAGATTAAAATAAATAAATATATAAATATATAAAATCTTTATTTCTAGAAAATTAATTTTAAAAAATCTACCTGAAAGGAGTGAATAAAACCAATGAAGCTACTTTGAACTTCCAATAGCAATAATAATCGAATCAGTTTTAATATTTGGTGTACTTCAGTTTCTAACTAATAATAATAATAATAATAATAATAATAATAATAATAATAATAATAATAATAATAATAATAATAATAATAATAATAATAATAATAATAATAATCATAATAATCATAATCATAATCATAATCATAATCATAATCATAATCATAATCATAATCATAATCATAATCATAATCATATTAATAATAATAATAATAATAATAATAATAATAATAATAATAATAATAATAATAATAATAATAATAATAATAATAATAATAATAATAATAATAATAATAATAATAATAATAATAATAATAAAAATAATAAACTTTTGCCAGAAATGTTCTTTGATGTGATACACAACCTACGACTCTTCGATGCTTTTTCTCTCCATTTCTCCTATGCAAAAACTCTTTTTTTTTCTTTATTATTGCGTTGAAGAGTTCCTAAGGGAGAAATTCCTCAGACGTTTCTTCAGAATTATTTTAGTGCATTTTCACATGCACGAATTCGTTTTCTCTTATATCCAGTACGTTTGTGTGCCGTGTACGAGAGAGAGAGAGAAGAGAGAGAGAGAGAGAGAGAGAGAGAGAGAGAGAGAGGAGGTAATGAACGAAGGAAGCAAAAAAGGAGAAAAAAGAAGGAAAAGAAGAAGGAAAGAGAGAGATGGTAAGAGTGAGAAGAACTATTGAAAAAGAAAGATAGATATAAAATTTGAAAGAAAAAAGAACATGAAAAAATAAAGAAAGAAAGAAAGAAAGAAAGAAAGAAAGAAAGAAAGGAAGGAAGGAAGGAAGGAAGGAAGGAAGGAAGGAAGGAAGGAAAGAAGGAAGGAAGGAAGGAAGGAAGGAAAGAAGGAAAAAAGGAAAAAGAAAGAAAGAAGGAAGGAAAGAAAGAAAGAAAGAAGCTAGTGCGGATGGAAGGTAGGAAGAATACAAAGAAAGAAAGAAAGAAAGATAAAAAGGAGTAAGGAAAGAAAGATAAAGAATAAGAGAGAAGAAATAAAAGAATGTGGTAAAAAGGAAATAAAGAAAGAAAGCGAAAAAAAGAAGAGAAAGAAAGAAAGAAAAAAAGAAAGAAAGAAAGGAGGGAGGGAGGGAAGGAAGGAAGCTAGAAGGAAGGAAGAAAGAATAAAGGAACGTAAGAATGTAAGAACGATAGATAGAAAGAAAGAAATAAATAAATAAATAAATAAAGAAAGAAAGAAAGAAAGAAAGAAGGAAAGAAAGAAAGAAAGAAAGAAAGAAAGAAAGAAAGAAAGAAAGAAAGAAAGTTAGGAAAAAATGAATAAAGAAAGAATGATAAAAAATTAGAAATAAAAGAAAGAAGGAAAAAGGAAATAAAGAAAGAAAGCTATGGAAAGAAAGAAAGAAATAAAGAAAGAAAGAAAGAAAGTAAGGAGGAAGGGAGGGAGAGAGTGAAGGAAGAAAGGAAGGAAGGAAGGAAGGAAGGAAGGAAGGAAGGAAGGAAGGAAGGAAGGAAGGAAGGAAGGAAGGAAGGAAGGACGTAAGAACGAATGAACGAATGAACGAACGAACGAAAGAAAGAAAGAAAAAAAGATGGAATGTAGTAATGAAGGAACGAAAAAATAAAAAGAAAGAAAGTAAAAAAAAGGAGGAAGAAAAAAAGATAGAAGAGTGGGAATTACTGAAAGAAAGAAAGTAGAAAGTAAAAAATATAAAAAGAAGTTTGGAAATAGGGAAATAAGGATAGATGAAAGAAACAGGAAAAAAATAAAAATAAAAAACGAAAGGAAAAAAGGAAGGAAGTAAGGAAGGAAGGAAGGAAGGAAGGAATACCAAAAAGAAAGAATGAAGGAACGAAAGAACGAAAAGAATGAAAGAAAGAAAGAAATTTGAGAGAGGAAAACTGAAAGAAATAAAGAAAGAAAGAAGTATAGAGGGAACTTATAGCTATTTGCACGGAAGAAAGAAAGAAAAAGAAAGAAAGAAAGAAAGAAAGAAAGAAAGAAAGAAAAAGTAATGGAGAGAAAGAAGAGAGAACGAAGGGGAGAAGGAAGCTATTAAAAGAAGGAAAGAAAGAAAGAAGGTGAGAGAAAAAAGGGAGAAGAAAAAAAGGGAGAAAAGGAGAGAGAGAGAGAGAGAGAGAGAGAGAGAGAGAGAGAGAGAGAGAGAGAGAGAGAGAGATGTGGAATAAAGTTAAGAAAGGAACGAAAGGAAGAAAAAAGAAAAAAGGAAAAAAGAAAAAGAAAAATTGAGAGATGGAAAAGAATGAAAAATGAAAGTAAGATAACAACGAAAAGAGAGAGAGAGAGAGAGAGAGAGAGAGAGAGAGAGAGAGAGAGAGAGAGAGAGAGAGAGAGAGAGAGAGAGAGAGGGGGCACATATATTTTTCATATAGTTTGTATTGGATTTTTAAAAATGATACTTTAAAAATTTATTTACACATAGCTTGAAATTGATTATTTTTTATTTTTTATTTTATTAATTATTTATTTATTTATTTATTATTTATTTAACTTAGAAATTAAAAAAATTATTTGTTTTTTTATTTTCTATTTGCGCTGGAACTTGATAACAAAATATAATGGTATATATATATATATATATATATATATATATATATATATATATATATATATATATATATATATATATATATATATATATATATATATATATATATATATATATATATATATATATATATATATATATATATATATATAT
>JABUQX010073516.1:52500-55000 GCA_015478945.1 Trachelipus rathkii
AGCAGCCCCCCTTTTGATGTTTTGACCTTGATATTTCTGACCTTGATACCATATCAAGGTCTGAAATTGACCTTTCATGAAAGGTTCAGTGAGGTTAAATTGAACTCATGCAGGTACCTGCCGCACTACCTTGGGTAGGTAACTGTCCCTAACATGAGGTCATGTAGGTACCTGTCCTGTATGTACCCATCGTATGTACCTGCCCTAACTTGAACGCATGTAGGTATCTTTCCTAACTTGAATGCATGTAGGTATCTATTCTAACTTGAACGCATGTATGTATCTATCCTAACTTGAACACACACACACATACACACACACACACCCGGCCATGGCTCACGTCTTTCCATCGTCCCTTATCGCCTGCTCTTAGCCGTCCTTATTGACTTATTGAATTATTTAAAAAACTTTGAAATATTTTTAGTTAACATTGAACGAATAATATAAATGTAAGTGAGTAATTGTTATTTTTAAATAAAAACCTAGAATGATTTTAATAAAATACATGTTATGTTAACAGAGAAGAACTTATTTTGCTATTTTTATACTTATTACATGGCTAAAGATGATGTAAAGCAGTAAGTCAATAGAACAAAACGTGGTATAGCTTGGTGTAGAGGGCTGCTAGGGTCTTGCCTTACTGATTTACTGATTTATTGCTTTAGGGTACGTAAAATATATGTTTTTAATAAAATTTCATAAAATTTTAGTAAAAATTATTTTAAAACTTGATAGTTATAAAATTTATAAACAAAAAGTATTAACAGTTAATAATAAATTCTTTGTTCAAAGATAATGGATTTATTATAGAAGTTTTAAGAAACTTTGAAATAATTTTAGTTATAATTGAATGAGTAATATAAATGTACGTGTTTAATTAAAACATAAAATGTTTTAATAAATTATACGTTATGTTCATACAAAAGAACTTATTTGATATGTTTAAACAGGGTGCGTGTGTGTGTGTGTGTGTGTGTTGTGTGTGTGTGTGTGTGTGTGTGAGTGTGTGTGTGTGTGTGTAGTATGAGTGGTATGTCTCTAGTTATTGTGTGTGTGTGTGTGTGTGTGTGTGTAGATTTAATGTGTTTCATCAGTGTGTTTTCATGTTGGAATGTCAATGTACATAGATGATAATAATAGTCCAATTTTTTTATTAAAAACAAAATGTTTTTAATAAAATTTCATAAAATTTTAGTAAAAATTATTTTAAAACTTGATAGTTATAAAATTTATAAACAAAAAAGTATTAACAGTTAATAATAAATTCTTTGTTCAAAGACAATGATTTATTATAGAAGTTTTAAGAAACTTTGAAATAATTTTAGTTATAATTGAATGAGTAATATAAATGTACGTGTTTAAGTGCATGTGTGTGCTTGTGTGTGTACGGGTGTGTGTAAGTGTGTATGTGGGGTGTGTGTACGGGTGTGTGTGTGTGTGTGTAAGTGTGTGTGTGTGTAAGTGTGTGTGTGTGTGTTAAATAATAATAACAATAGGCATGAAGTAAATAACACTAAGTATAATAATAAAATAATAAAAATAAAAATAAAAATAAAAATAAAAATAAAAATAATAATAATAAAAATAATAAAAATAATAATAATAAAAATAAAATAATAATAATAAAATAATAATAAAAATAATAATAATAAAAATAATAAAATAATAATAATAAAATAATAATAATAAAAATAATAATAAAAATAATAATAATAAAATAATAATAAAAATAATAATACTAAAAATAATAATAAATAAAAAGTATTAAAACAAAAAAAAAAATATAAAAGAAAACATAATGTTAATAAATATATGAGTTAAAGCAGTAAAGCAGTAAAACAAAAGCCTACTAATCCCTTTGTTGCTAGGTAACACCTCTATTGATTTACTGTTTTACTGCTTTAAGGTCTGTAAAGTATATGTTTTTAATAAAATTTCGTACAATTGTAGTAAAATAAAATGTTTATATATCAGACACTCTGGGTTTTTCTTCTTACATACAATTTTTAAAAATTTATAAATTAAAAAGTATTAAAACAAAAATAAAAAATATAAAAGAAAAAATAATGTTAATAGATATATGATGTAAAGCAGTGAAACAAAGCCTTACTATTCCCTCCTTTGCAAGGCATTTGAGTTATTGATTTACTGTTTTACTGCTTTAAGGTCTGTAAAGTATATGTTTTTAATAAAAAATGTTTAAGTATGAAGTAAAAATGAATGACTCATAGTATATTTGAAAAGAAATTCTTTGAATAGTTTACATTGATATCATATTTTTCGCTCGCGCGGAAATATCGCGGCGGCGGTTTCGCGGAAATATTGAGCCTGCGGACGCACGCGGCGGGCGGGAACGCGGCGGGCGGGAATGCGGCGGGTGGGTTCGTCTGACTTCACGCGGAGGGTGCATGCTGCACCCTGAGGGTCAGCTTATGACCTAGGGGAAGACATCAATATCAGGGTTGTTCTATGATGTAGGGTAGGGTAGGTTAGAAAAAGC
>JABUQX010073516.1:60000-65629 GCA_015478945.1 Trachelipus rathkii
TGAATAGGAAAGAGATAAGGAAGGAAATGTGAAGAACTAAGAGTGAGAATTTAAGTGAACAGGATTATAAGAAAAAATATGTGAGCGAGCTTGCAAAGAACAAATCTGGATGCAAATGAAGTTGGCCCTTTTTAGTAGAGCAAGAGAAGTATGTAGATGTGCTAAAGTTGGAAGTAAGAATGTCAATAGTGAGTGGTGGAATGAAGTAAACGGTTAAAATTAAGAAAAAAGGCGTGGTTGGATGTGGCAATAGGTTACGAAAGAAAGATGTGTGGAAATGTATGAGGAAAAAAGGAAGATATAAAGTTGCATACCTAGGAGCAAAAAAGAGGTAAATGAACAGTTTGGAAGGAGGATGAATGGGGACTTACAAGGGAATAGGAAACTCTTCTGGAAGGAAGTGCGAAAGGTTAAGAAAGATAATAAGGGGAATCTTCATAGAATAATGAATAGGGATGGTACTTTCATGACTGATGAAATGAATGTGAGGTGAGTGTGGAGGAATCTGCATAAAATATGCAGTAACGAAGAGGTGATAGTAAATGTGTGTGGGCTTGATGGTGTAAAAAGAAGTAGGTATTTTATAGATAAGTTAATTAGTAGGGAGATGGTAAAAGGTTAAGTGAGAAAGTTGAAGAATGTAAATCCGTAGACGTAGATGTAATTACTGGTGAAATAATCAATAATGGAGGAGAGACTATGATTGACTAGATATGGAAGTTGTGAAGTGAAGCGTTTATGGAGGGAATATTTCTGAGGGTTAGATGTGAGCAGTAATATTACCCTTATATAAGGGTAAGTAAGATAATGGAAACTGTAGGAACTATAGGGGAATTAGTTTATTGAGTTTTGTTGGGAAGATATATGCTGGTATTTTGGTTGATGCGGAGCTTAGTATGAAAGTTGTGAATGGTAAGAAAGTGGCTGGTGCAAATAAATTTCTGGTGAACAAAAACTACTGTCTTGAATGCACCAGGGTTTTGTATGAGTCTATGTTGATGGGGGTGTCAATGTATAGTTGTGAAACTATGATATAGAATATAAGGTATAGTTCTGAGGTACAATCTGTCCAGATCGACAATCTTAAGTGTGAGTAGAATTGATAAAATGAGGAATGAACGTGTTAGGGAGTTGTGTAGTTTAAAGAAAGACATAAATGAGAGAATAAACGAGTGTATTGAGATAGTTTAGTCACATGGAAAGGATGGATGATAGCATTTGGTTAAGCGGATATATAGTGGTGAGTGTGCTGGAAATCGACCGGCTGGGAGACCGATGAAAAAGTAGATTGAGTCAGTAAAGACGTATCTGAATGAAAGGAATGTTAGTTTGGAAGAGGCGGGGAAGAAAATTACAAAAAAGGAGTGAATGGCGGGGTTTTGTGAGGGGCTTTGGTTGTGGGCCTGGCCCAAGGGATGAACCCTACATTGATGATATACCACAGTGGCGGTCTGTCGCGGTCTTATAAAGCCTTAGGTTGGATTTTTTTTACTGCCACGGGCTCTCAGTTAAAGGTATGAGTTACTTATGTAATGTTCTACTAACATTTCTGTTTTAGGTGTATGTTGTGAATCTCACAAAATGTGGAGAGAATATATATATATATATATATATATATATATATATATATATATATATATATATATATATATATATATATATATATATATATATATATATATATATATTCTTCAGTCTCTACTAGATGACAGTCCTACTCAGGCCTGAATGACTTTTATAAACAAATACTCTTCTGCCATGTCTCTTAAAATGGGAATCACATCCTTTATTTTATTTAACCAAATTTAAAATTTTTCATTTTATAATTGATTAAAAATTTATGAAATTTGTTTTCAATTTTATATTAATATATTCTATTTTATTGAAACTTGGTGTTTAAGAATTGTTGTTAAATACCAAATAATTAGTTATAATTATAAATTAATTTCAATAACTTTAAATTATATTTTATATGATCTTGTAAAATTCTATGTATTTCAGCTCTACCTATATTTTTTACCTATTTTTACAAAAGCTTTGTAATTTTTGTTTTGTTTTTGAAATTTGATATATATTTTTTTTCCAGAATCGTCTCCTTAAAAATTATAATTTGATTTTTCCATTAAGAGCTTTAATGTAAGGTTGCTTTGAATTATTTTTGAAAGTTTTGGATTATTTTGGAATGTTCTGTATTTCTTTCCAAAAAGTTGAATGGGATTTAAGAGATTAGCAGGGCCACTAGGCACCTTTTTTATATGGATAGCTTATCATGACTTTCTCTCTACTTTTTAATAATAATAATAATAATAATAATAATAATAATAATAATAATAATAATAATAATAATAATAATAATAATAATAATAATAATAATAATAATAATAATAATAATAATAATAATAATAATAATAATAATAATAATAATAATAATAATAATAATAATAATAATAATAATATTAATCTTCTTCAATATTTTAATGTAATTATTTAGATAGAAGGTGGTCTAAATTAGGGTAATTTCTTTTTTCATGTCTTCTATAATATAATCAGTTTTAAGTAAACATAAACAGGTAAGTAGATTAATATGAACATCCTTTGGTTTGTCAAGAGGGCTTATTAAAAAGCTTTATCGAGTTGGGATCGTTCATTAGTTGTTTGAATCTTCAGCGCCCGGTAGCTCAGTAGAAGAGCACTCGTCCAACAACACGAGAGACCCAGGTTCGTAACTGGTATGGTGAGAGAATGAGAGCTGTTCTCTCCTCAGGCTCAGCTTCGTCTTACTCGAATATTAAAATGAGTGCACCCTCCTGCTCTGGAAGTGAGTGGCGGTGTTAGGTGTTTAAAAAAAAAAAAAAAAAAAAAAAAAAAAATCTGTACAAGCCATTCAATTTTATTAAAAATGTTTTCTGTTTCATTTCATCTGAAATGTAACTACGGAGGATATACAAATACAAACACAATAATGATTCAAAGCATTTTTATGTGTATATTTTTGCGCATATTTACGAGAGTGTACAATATTTTGAAGCAAATTAATTAAGTCTTAGGTTTATACATCTCTTTTTTTCACCGTTTTGTAATTGTGATAACAAACATTTTTCTTTCAGTCCAATAATTCCGTCACCAAGGCTTATTATTGAGGCTTTATTCAAAGTAAGATAGAGAAATTTATCACATTTCCATTGTCCTCTCAGACAAAGAGAAGTAATATAAATGTAATTAACACATTCCTCATTTATCAGGATTTAATACTAGTAAATACAATAGTAACTCATTTCACATTTATCAGTGTTTAATACTAGTATTTTAAAATTTCTTGTAAACGTCTTGAAATAAATATATATATATATATATATATATATATATATATATATATATATATATATATAATATATAATATATATATATATATATATAATAATATATATAATAATATGTAATAATATAATAATATATAAAAATATATATATATAATATATATATAATATATATAATAATAATATATAATATAATAATATAATAATAATAATATAATATGTATGTATAATAATAATAATATATAATATATATGTAATAATGTATAATATTTATATATGTATGTATCTATGTAATAATAATAAGTCCATAATAATATATATGTATAATATAATAATAATAATAATAATAATAATAATAATAATAATAATAATAATAATAATATAATGTAATAATATAATGTAATATGTATAATAATAATAATATGTATACAATACGTATATAATAATAATAATAATAATAATAATAATAATAATAATATAATATATATATGTATATAATAATATAATAATAATAATATATATATAATAATAATAATAATAATAATAATATATAAATATAATAATAATAATAATAATATATATATATATATAATAATAATAATAATATATAATATAATAACTAATAATAATAATATAATAATAATAATAATATAATATATAATAATAATATATATAATAATAATAATAATATGTAATAATAATAATAATAATATATAATAATAAGCACCGGCTTCTGGTGAATGCTTCTGCTATTATTAACCATACTTCAAAAATGAAAAAAAAAAATTTCAAAATCCGCATTCGAAAATGGGCATGAAATTTCAATATTCTTTCTTTAAAAAAAAAAAAAAAAAAAAAAAAAAAAAAAAAAAAAAAAAAAAATTTCGAATCTATATTATAAATTGAAGAAGAGCAGTAAAAGTAGTAGTGAAAAAGTAAAGTAGTAAAAGAAGCAGTAAAAAGAGGAGATCTCTTGAGTACCAAAAATATTTCCTAAGAGAAACTATGTCATAAATTGAATATTTCTTTATTCAATTCTTCCTTTGATAATTCCTTCAAATTGGTGAGTATATCTTTTTCTTTGCAGATATTAAGGCGTTTACAGTTTTATTAGATATTAATGCTCATATATATATATATATATATATATATATATATATATATATATATATATATATATATATATATATATATATATATATATATATATATATATACTATATATATATATATATATATATATATATATATATATATATATATCCGAGCACAAACTATTCCAATATATCCAATAAACCTACCCACGCAAATAATAAAAAAAATATTAAGCAAACTAAAAAAAACGTAATTGGAAATCGAAAAATAAATACTTATCAAAACCTTTTAAAAATATCCCAGCTTCTGGCCCTGATAATATCCCTAACCTACACATAAAACACTTTGGACCTACCGCTGCAAATACAATGCAAATATTGCAAATATCTTCAGCAAATATTGGTCTTTTAATTATATCCCTCCACACTGGAAAAAAGCAATTATTATACCCAAACTAAATTCAAAAATTCTAAATTCTCCCTTCCCTTCCATAACAATTACAAAAAATGGCTATCTAATTATATATCTGGACACACTTCTCAGGTATCCAGCAAACATCAATTCTCTAAAACAGCAAAACTATGAAATGGAGTCCTCCAGGGAGCCATCCTATCTTCATTCCTGTTTAACCCCTTTACATCTGAAATCCCTACCCCCTAAACTCCCAATTCGGAACTAATAACCTACGCAGATGGCATTACTATTACCATATCAGACCCATCAATACCCACTGCCACAAATCTCGCTCAGATTTACCTAAATCGCCTAGAAGCTTGGTTATCTTCCAACAAAATCTGCCGAGAAATCATCCATAACCTTGATCACCACATACAGACACCAATCATCATTTCATCCACAAGTAACCCTAAATAATTCAATCATCCCCTTAAACAAAACACCTAAATACTCGGAATAATCGTAGACAATCACTTCACCTTTGCACCTCACATTCAAAACATCAAAAGTGCAGCAAGCAAAAATTTAAATGTCCTACGAACTCTATCTCAACACAGCTTCAGCAACTAAATAACTACACTGTCAACTACATTCAAACAATTCTCAAGAACAACAATCAACTATAGATCAACAGGCTGGAATCCTCTAACCTCATCTACCTAAAATATTAAATTACAAATAATACAAAATACCGCCCTACGAACAATCACAGGTTGTCTATAAACCACCCCAATTCAACACCTGCCGGAAAAAAGAAAAAA
>JABUQX010073517.1:0-24036 GCA_015478945.1 Trachelipus rathkii
TTATATATATGTATCTGAAGTGCGTGCTTAGAATCATTTCAAATATTAGTAGGAAATTATCTCCTTATATATCGGATCCGTATATATAGAGTCAGTAGAGTTACGGAGATATGGATATAGATACAGAAGTATAAATAGTAAAATTATTAAATACTAGTAAAATAATACTTTATTATTTTAATATTAGATATAAATTTTTAATATAATACTATAAATAACGAGACGTGCTGAACAATTTTTAAAATAGTGCATAGAAACTATATATAGTCAGAGCCTAGGAGTATAATATATCTTTTAAATTCTTTCAAACAGATATTATAAAATTTTTATTATATTATTCTAGAAAATTTATGATTCTTATGCTGCTCGAGGCAGTTGACATATAACTAAATACTTCACATACTACTATATATTATATTATTATATACCTAGGTCTTAGACTTAAAATTTATATATTTGTACGTTATGGATATTAATATATGTATTATATATATAATATATATTATATATATTATATATATATATTATATATATATATATATATGTATATATTAATATATAGTATATAATATATATGATAATAGTATTAATATTAATATATAATATGCATATATATATACATATATAATATAATATATATATATACTATATTATATAATTAATAGTATATATATAGTATATATTATATACTATATAATATATATATTATATCTTTATACTCTATGTATTTATCTATTTAATAAAATAAATAAATTTATTTCTATAAACATATTTAACTAACCTTTTAAAATTCTTTAAATCCACGAAATTTGGTTGCCAATTTCTCTTTACAATAACTTTTTCAATATAATAATAACTAATAAATAAGATCCTTGAAAAATAGATAACAAATAAATAAATGAGATAATGGTAAAAAAGCCAAAAACTTTACCTGGCTACCTTCGAAAAATTCAAATCAATAAATATACTGTGTAGTTCATGCTCTTTGTTTTATATGTTACCGTTGTTTCGCACATTTTTTTTTAACACACCTAAGAAGAAATCATTGAACAGAAAAGCGAACGTCATAAACTTTTTTGGAATGAATATAAAGTTCGTTTAAAAGAAAAGCATTAATAAAAATAGGTAGAGGTGGCATATCGCTTGTACATCAGATTGTTTTTATTAGTATCTT
This sequence comes from Trachelipus rathkii, assembly GCA_015478945.1. Taxonomy (NCBI): domain Eukaryota; kingdom Metazoa; phylum Arthropoda; class Malacostraca; order Isopoda; family Trachelipodidae; genus Trachelipus; species Trachelipus rathkii. The sequence continues at coordinate 1,175 of JABUQX010073517.1, forward strand.
TGCTTCAATATAATATAGTATATACTATATATATCTAATAATCAGTTCATAATATTAAGATGAATTCATTAAATACTGATATATATATATATAATATATAACTACTCTCATAAGTACCAATACTATACTACCGTTCAAGTGATACATATAAGCATATATAAGTACACCCTAATATATATAAGCATATATAAGGATAAATGATATAGAAATAACTACTTAAATTAATTATATATATATATATATATATAAAGTATGTATGTATTTGTATATCTATATATGATGATGATGATATATATAGCCTATATAATATATAATATATAGAATGTAATTATTATATTAAACAATTTAGAAATTAAGTTATTTAATTGAATTATAGAGGTGTGTAGGGTAAATATCCATTTATAAGATTAAATAAAATTATTTATTTTATATTTATTTAACGATTGTTTAAATATTTTATAATATCTTATTATATTTATTATTTATATCTATATATTTATTATATATATCTATCGACTATTTTTACAAAGATGTAGAATATAGTAAGTATAGTAGTAAATTTATCTACCTAATTATAAGTAATTCTCACTTAATATCTATAAGATTTCTCTATTACTATAGCTATAGTTATATAGATACTATATATATATCAACTATTATATATAGTACATTTTGTATCACAAACTATATATATATAATATAACTTATATATATATATTATATATATATTTAATATACTATATATATATATATATCATATATTTAGAATAATCGACAGGTATAGGGTGGTCTAGGATAGATATCTATAGAACATATTAATTATATAATATTTATATTTATATTATATACTATAATATATACACTGCTTGGGTATAATATAATAGCTATAAATTGACAATAGCTAAATCCTTTATTTGTTACAATTTATATATAGTATTAGGCTTTTAGTTATTTCTACTTATATACGGAGATATTTTTAGCTCAAGAAACAATAACCTAACTATACATAAAGTCAATTGTTAATACAGGTATTATAAGTCATATAATCTATATATAATATTAAATATATATATAATAGTATAAATATCTAAGATATATGCCGATATAATGGGTATCACATTATATATATATATATAAACATGCTCATGCCATGCTTATATATATAATAATACTATATCATATACTTGCAATATATTATTAAAGTATATACAATATAGAATAATTTTTCAACAGTTGCTTTAACTTTTATTTTTATGAGAACTATCACACTATACTACTATATTATATTAGTAATCTTAACTCAAGCGGTCGGACCTGAGTATGTAGTATTACAATGTACAGGAAGTAGTCGGTAAACTACACTAGTTCCGATCCGCCCTTCCGAAAATATAGGACTCAATTACTAAGAGTAATCACAGTTTTTATTATAATATTATTATTAACTAGCTCTTATACTATATATACCGATATCGTATATAAAATATATATATTAGGCTTTTTAATATTAGTAACTATTATTATATGTAATATATATATATAATAATTATATATAACTATATTTATATATAAAATAATTATTAATCCCCTAGATCAAGTAGGGTGGCTTAGGATATATACATATAGTATATATACTCACTACTATATATATATAATGATATATATAATGCTTATATATACTATATGGAGCTTAACGAGTTGAGGCATGACTATATTATCATGGCGTATACATGGGTGTTATTCTATACCTGGAGTAATTATATAGTAATACTAAGTAGTATATAGTATCTCTAAAACGCGTACAAGTAAATTATAATATATACTGTATAATATATATAATATATTATAAAATATATATACTACTATATATATAGTATCATCATCTGAAACATGTAGTGATATATATACTAATATCATAACATATATGATACTTTGTATTATGCATATACGTGATAATATAATATATATATATAGTATATATTAAGTATGAATATATAAAACTAATATTCATATATATAGATAAATATTTGCATAATATAATCTTAAATAATAAAAGAAAATAATATATTATATATATATATATATTACTAATCATGAGTTCGTAATATACTAGCTATAGTACAACTATATGTGATACTTATTACTTAGTAATAAATAATAATATACCTATACATTATTATATATTATATACTAAATATATATTATATAGGTATGTCGTAACGTTATAGACAGTAGTATATAGTGCTAAAGAAGCGCTATTAAATATAATAAATACTATAGTAATACTACTACTAATTACTATATATATATATATATAATACCGTTCTCACGCTCTTAAAGAGGTGATCTAAAAATAAATACTAGTATATATAATATATATAAATAGGTATTTTATTGTTCAAACAGAATAATAGATATATTTATATATACTATATATACTATATATATAATTTTAATACATATACCTATTAGTATAATATATATATATATACGTATATCATATATATATATATAAAACTTGAGTATTAACTATTATTATATAATATATAATATATAATTATAATATATATATATAATATATATTATATCTATTATATAATATATATATACTTATATTATATTATATATATTATATATATATATATATATATTATATATAAATTATCGTATATAAACAGGATTTTAATTATATATAAAGAGTGGTATTTATGGAAATAAATATATCAACACTATTGATACTGTGAGCTTAATATACATGGCTAACAATATCTTAGATGCCTTATATTTAGCGTTGACTGCACCTTAAGGTTACAGAGCAATAACTCATAATATATATATTATACTATATAACTATCATAATAGTATCAATATATAGTGGTAAGCTAGCACTATAGTATAAAGGATAATACTATAATTATATATAATATTTATATAATAATATATATATATATATATATATATATATATATACTAACATGTTTTTTATATGACGTATATATATATTATCTATGGAGTATAGATTAGTATATTAGTCATAGTAATATAAATTATGCTCAATATAGGGTACAGCGAGAGCCGCAGACTTATTTACTACTTTTCACGATCCTCTCTCGTCTCTTCCTCTCTCCTCGCCTCTCTCCAAGCGTCTCTCTCTCGCCTCTCTCACCTCTCTCTCGAATACCTACCTATATATATCTAGAACTACTAATATAAATACATATAAATTTAAATATAATAAAAAAGTACGTATGAGCCGTTATTAATGACTAATACAATTAGTATTAATACATTATATATTATATAGTAGTAAGCTCTTATGTCCTTATGTCCGATGAGTATCACACCTTCCCAGAAAATAGTATGGCATCATATATATTCGAATACCAATTTATTATATATCTTTATATATATATATCATAATTACTTTATATAGCTCTGTATTAATCATATATATATATAGTAGTTATATTTTGTAATAGCTTCCAGTATATTAATACTATTATTTATACATAGGTAACAGTATAGAGGGTGGTTAATTATATGGTATTAATATATATAAACATACTACACTATGTATATGTAGGGGCTACGTCTAATTTACTAGTATTTAAGTAGATTATTTATATATACATCACTTATATGGTAACCAAAAAAGTCAATATACCAATTATCAAAGTATATTCAATAATAATGAAGAATAGCTAGTGAAAACAAAAATTAAATATAAATAATAACATATGGCATTAGTTTACGACTAATATATATAGTATATATATATATATAATATATATTATATATATATCATATATATATATATAATATACAATATATATTCTATCTATATATATATAAATATAACTATATAATAAATATTTATATATGAAATAATAAAAATGAAAATAATAATATCATAAATTTATACATCTATATCACTAAGCGCACCAGTGACTCGTAACTTCATTATATAGATACATATTATATATATATATTATATATATATATAATAATATATATTATTATAACACTAAATTATATTCTCATTATTCCAACAGCTGTCGCCCGGTTTAGCCACAATGTGCAGTAGGTAGCTCTTAGTATAATCTCAAAAAAGTACTTCTTGTTCATCAAAAATTAAATTCTTGATTAAACTAAGTATTTCAAGTTAGTTTTTCTGATATTAGAAAAGACTTAAATATTAACTATGTTCATGAAATGTGTATTTAGAACAAATCCACTGTTTCTATAAATTAATTTCTCTTTTTTTTAAATGTAAAAAAGTGTAATTGATTGAAAAAGAGCAATCAATTTTGAAAAATAAGGTAAAAATCCACAGTTTTCTAATCGCGATATGTCTCTCACTGCATGTGTACATCTCTCTAAAAATATTCGTACCCTGCATATTTTCGGATGGATCTCATGAGAGCGTTTTCATAGTTTTAATATATGATTAATATACAGAGGCATTATTACACTAATAGACACTAATTTTTTAACTACACTCCTTTGTGATTTAAGTAATCTTTTATAGTTTGTATTATTGAGAATATTCTTCTTTCAAATATAGAGTCAGTTTTGGCAAACCATAACGAGGAATTCTCTCGTAACATAGATTGAATTTGAAGAGAAATTGATCTCGAGTTATCTATAATGTTAACTACGAGCTAAGTCCCGAGCGTGATATACCCGAGCGTAGTGAGATTCGAGCCTCTGAAATATATTATTATATTAATATATTATATATATTATATAATATATTATATATAATATATGATATAATATTATATTATAAATCTAAGTATATATATAATATATATCATATATTATAATTAATTAATGATATATATATTAATATATTAATATATATATAGTTATATATATATATACTATATTCGGGTTATGTAACCTTAGAATACCAGAAAGTGGACCGATATATCCGATATCCTGATAACCGATACTTATACTATTTTTTAGAGGCCTAGGATATACGGATACGAGATACCGCTAATTCACGCATATCTTTAATTAATATATAATAAATACATAGCAGTTATAATATATTTAACATAGTGTGCACTGTAGGCAACTCAAGATTGCATACTCTGTACAAACAATAACTTTGTCAGAATATTTCATATTTGGTTGTGCCAAGTATATTTATTTTATAAATTTAAATAGATGACATTAAGATATTATATAGATTTGGCAAATATTATTCTTTTGGCCGCTCTGAAGAAAGAAATAATCATTTCCAAATAATGTTTTAGTTTTGTCGTTTATTTTTAAAAAATATTCTCACTCTTGCCGTTCATTCAAGTAAACATTTACTGAGTTCATGTCTACTATCAAACGATATAATCTCGTTTTTTCAAGAAGATTTCTTTATTGAAGACGCGAATCAAGTAATCGCTTTCGTGTTAGGATAGAACTTCACTTAATCACTGAAAGTTTAAAATGAAAAATGAACGCTCATTACTCACACACACAAATAAAAATACTACATTAAAATAAGATATCTCAATTTCAATACTCGTAAATATCAAAAATTCACAAAATTGTAGATAAAAAACATTAAGCTACACAGATCACTCCAGTGTGTCTCTGTGAGACTGTTTTCGTTTTGGGGTGTTACCATTCTACTCTTTTAACTTATTCTCACTCATATATATTCGTTTTTTTTTTCTCTCTCGCGACTGACAGAAGGAGCGCTGCTGATTAATTATAATAACTGCTAGAGCCTAGACTAATAATGAAAACTTGAGAGCCCTTTTTCACTGCACCTACCAGCATGAAATAGGAATCTCTTACTCTATAGACAAGCATCTAGATATTTCGTAAATACGTCCGTCATCTCCTCTTTCACAGCTTGGGTAGAAGATTTTGTCTTTGGATTTTGCTGTAAACACGTTGATGTGTTTCTTTTGGAGTGATTGAGTCTCTTCAGTTTTTTACGATGAGGTCCCTGGTGTGATTCCTTTAGAGATGAATGAATGTCAAATGCATTTCGCGCATAGAACGTTATTCAAAGTCTAACGTAGCCAAATTCCTTAATCGTGTCATGTCTAAAGTTTTATTTGCTGAAAAGCCACCATCAGTCCCAATCAGTGCTGTTGCCACGGGGTTTGCAGATAAGGCGGCTTCCCTTCTCTGTCTTCTTTTTTTTTTCTTTTCTTTTTTTTCAAGCGAGCAAGCTCCTCGGTATGGCTATTTAATGCATTCTAGAGTGGTATCACGCGTGGAAGTCCATTCTTTGTGAGGGGGTTTCAGCTGCTTAGGAAATTCTTAATTAGAACGCTTTATTTTTTCTTTTTACAGTTTAACACCGCTCACGGGCAGAACCCTATTCCAGGAGTGGTGTTGAACGTCTCAAAAATCCCTAACGCAAATTACGCAGATGAGCACAGCGCAGGCTTTAAAGTGAGGGAAATTAAATTGGGTAGGAAAACACATATGATGAAAGAGAATTCCAAAGAACAGAGGGAGGTGGCAGAAAAGAAGCACCGCAGCGAACCCAGTCTGGAGTTACTAACCATCAAACACAAACTCTATGTGCCGATCACAGCACCCTTTGTGCGTATACGAGGGCGTCGTAATGTGGGTGGGTACCGCAAGAGTGGACATAGTATCACACCTCGACGCACGTTGCCTCTACGCACCTATAGAAAAGTGATAAAGCACCAACATCGCGCCGCAAAAGAAAAAGGCAAGTGATTCTGAAGAATATCATGGGTATCAGTTTATAAAATGCTTTTGGCCTTGACTCACCCCTATCCAAAAACCGGGTGAAAACCCAGAGCCCGCCGTCCCCCACAGATTAAATAAAGAAGTCATTATAAATACTAAGTCACATTACAATGGGTCGGATGAGACTTTGTATATGTGATGTCACCTGTAGAGTGAGGAAAAAAAGTCTTCGCACTCTCCAACAGAACTCCCCAAGCTTTCTTTTGAGGCCTGCCCTAGCAACCATTTTTTTTTTGTTTTCTGTTAGGGCCAAGGATGTATATATTGTCAGATTAAACTAATTTTTGAATTTGAGATTTCTAACATCTGACATTTCCCGACAATCCAGCATATTTTCCCTACCCCTGTGTTCGTTAGATAATTTATGTGGTATAAAAATGAGTCTTCAATGATTTAATTGCATAATTTTTGATTAGAAGGCTGCTATTAGCTCAGTTCATACATCACTTTGTCACATATAAGGTAATGAAGAATTTAACTTAGAAACTTTAACGCTACATAAAAGAACCATCATGTGAGAGAATATAAAAAAATATTTTATATTGTTTTTTTACATAATCATCTATACTTCCCTAGAAATTAATGCTGCGTCGCAATATAATCAAAAATGATGGACGATAACGATAAAACTATAGTTTTTGCAGTTATATTTATCAGATGCCTACAACACTTGAAAGAGGGGTCACAATATCAAAATGATCAAGCACTTTTAAATACACTACCCCCTTTAAAACACAATTGGGCTAAGATGAGCCAACAAAACGCTCTAAGAAAATGGGGAATTCTTAGGTTACTTTTCTTCTCAAGCTCTGAATTTTTGATTTTATAGCGGCTTTGTTCTGCAAAGTTTTTCAGTTTTAGTCATCTGCCGTTTCATCTTCCAAAGTGATAGAACTGGAAAAATAAATAATGGATAAAAAATTATTATTAACAATTTTCTTCAACCTTTTTATTCTCTTCTTTTTCGTTCTGTTTTGACCTCTTTCAATATGTTGTCTTCATGTCTCCTATGCCGCTGGCCAGCTTCTTACATTTGTCCAACATTGTTTTGAGTGATAGGACCTTTATGAATACTTTCCATGAGAATCTTATCGCTATGTGTGCACCCTGTCTCCTTTGAGAAATCCAGAAACCTATGTGTCTTTCAGATTTCTCCCACAAATGAAAACGTGCTAATTTACTCAGTTTTAAAAAATTATTCTTTCCTGCCTTAATCCTCCACTGTCGCCCTTTTTATTTTTCTATTTAGGCCTCCCTGCCCCATGCGACAAGTATCAGTCTAATGTAAACTGAATTGGGCACCTACCCCCACAGGGACCATCACAATCTCATCATAACTATGATTCGGCGCCCAAGCGGTACTTATGGAGAAGACAAAAATAACAAATCAAGTCTCTTAGACACAGACATCACCTCCCATAACACAACATACGTTTGTGAATTTTAACTTCAAAGGTAGAGATGAGCCTCAACTACATCTCGTGGCTGTCCCCTTTGCTTTCTAGAAAAAGATAGGGGAGCAAACAGCCCGTCCATGGTATGCCACATACATTTACACCTTCTCGATCGCGGCCCATTTTTAAAATTTGAAGCTACTTAACACCTCCAGTCAGTATACCCAGAAACCGACCAACTCAGCATCACTCTCAAAACACCGCACTATCGTGCGAAACATTAATTCTCACAAATGTTTCCCGCTATATATGCAGCGCGTGGACAAGTTTAACAAGACACCTTATTTTCCGAATCCACCCACTTTAATGCCCACCATGGATTTTTGTCATCTCGTAAACAATCATCCTTTAAATGCAACGAATAAAAAAGTAAAGCTGCTGACATAGAACTGGTTTGTGGGTTGTTACTCTAATGACCCACATCTCTGCAGAGTCAATTTTCAATCCGGTTGAAGTATCACCTTAAAGTTTATGATACTGCGCATACATTTTTCGATGCACCCACTTTTTACTAATACTCATGTATTATTAAACACGTAACGGACCTCTACAAAAGTTTTTTCCGAAAAAAATGTGGAATGGTTCTCTTGATCCTGACTGGTTCTCTGATTAAATTCAAATGAATTTCCTCTCTTGAATGTGCGGAAAGGGAGCTCAGATCAAAAAAAAAATTTAAAGGAATAAACGATAATGTTTTCATATTTTTAAACATTTTCTTATTATATCGCTTTGAAGAAATGGATTTTGAGGCATACTTGGTGTCTCTCCTCACCCTTAGTTGAGGATAGGGGCAGACTTCAATAACTAGAGATTCTTTTTTTTACATAACTTTAGATATCATGGCCGTGTACTGTTTGAAAGCAAAATCACCTTGAGAACAGTTTTTATTCAGCGTCCTTACCTACAATTTTTCCTTATTCTGTATAAAAATCTGTGGGTTTCAGCTTCGACGTGCAAGCACTCGGTCATAAAAGTTAGTTTTTTTGTAATTTGTGAAAGTTACAATTTAATAAATACAAATAATAAATACTCTACAACTGCACAAAAATCAAAATCACTTTATAATCTAGAGAAATTCCTTAACCTAAAAATCGTCTAAAAAAAAAAAAAATTATAATAATTAATATAAATAAACTACAAAAGTCTCTAAACATAAAATAGTTTTAGATCAGAAAATTTATTTAGATCGAAGGTGTCCGAAAGTCTTATACAAAAATGTTCGAATTCCATGCGTCAAATTTGTGGCAATTTATCCAGGTTTAGTGACAAAAACAAAATGTTTTATTAATTTTATAATAATAGGAATTCTAGATTTTTTGTTAACAATGCCATTCTGCGGAACCGTCTATAAGGGCTCATTCTTTCGAATTTTTAGGCGTGACACAGTCAACAGTGATAAAAATGACGGAACATCAAAAAGGCTATAAATCCCCTTAAAGAGACGACGAAGATATAAACAAGATTAAGGGGTGCCGAGATGTGCCGGGAGTCCGGTCATTTCATATCAAGATCTAGCAGAAAACGACATCCATATAACCAATCACCTTCATCTGAAACGGTATGAACTGAGTGGAAACAAACCTCTCTACGCTGAAGGCAGTGTAATAGAGAATTTTTTTAATAATAAGTGAATAATTTTTTAAGCGATTAAAAAATTAGTAACAATTGAAAGAAGATGTGCTGACAATTTTTTCAAATAGTACAGAATAAATGTCGTAATCTAGTTAGATAAAATCAAGGAAGAAGATCCGAGGACAGTTCGACGGGAATCCAGGAAGTAGATTCGAAGTATGGACATGTCATTACTTCACAATCCTTCATCGCATCACTTTCAAATAAAGCTTATTCGCACACCATTGTAGAGTCGGAAAGTCGGGGGGTCAAGTGTAATTTTTTTGTGTATAAACACAGAATAAGTACTAAAAAATTTATGCAATTTATTGTACGACATAGATACTGCTGAGATAGGGATCATTCTTCACTTCTATTAAATGTAAGTTTTGTAAATTTAAAATTGCACCCTACTGTTTTTGAAATTTCGAAACTCGACTTCCGTTCTCATCTCATACGGGTTTATAAAACGTTTCCCCGGATTTCCCCCGTGACAGAATCTTTTTGAATGTCCGACACGTTTTGGAGTCCCGGAAAGCCGGTTCAACTGACGGCCGGATCCCTGGGTAATGAATTTTGTTATTTTTTCTTTTCTCTAAAATATATTTTTCAGGCTGAAAATTTAAATCCTTTTGCATTGCTTTAATTATTTTTTCCCGCCTGCCTTCCCTGACTTTCCAGAAAGTGTGAACCCTGTTATTATTGAAATCAGGAGAGACGAGAGAGAACCGTCGAAAGAGATAGAAAAGTAAGTGTCTTAGAGAGAGAGATTTAAAAAGAAGTTTGGTGTTTTTAAAGAATTATATTTCACAAGCTTTGAGTGTCGCGAGTACGACCAACCCTGAAATTCATCCCAGATCAAGCGGAGAAATAGAATCGGAAAACAAAAAGAAAAGATTAAGACGAGATGCAGATTCTAGAGTAACAAGACGGAGCAGAAATTGAATATGAGTTGAAAAGAATAAGGGCTCCAAGCTCATTCGACATATGAAGTGATATACGTTAGATGTGAGCGGTGAGCAAAGATCATTGATAAAAGCAGGAATAAAGTAGGAGATTAAACAGAACCTTGTCTGAGGAACACCACTTTGACAGACAAAAGAAGAAGTGCCCCATCAACAACAGCCAACATTGGGAGATTTGAAAGAAAGCTAGATCATATAGTAAGCCAAAGAGAAGGAAGGAAACCCAAAGGAGGGGAGCTTGGGAGAGCAGTGACGTGTGCCATACGCGATGCGCGCCATATCCCGTCAAATGCTTTGGATATGTGCGAAGCGCCACCACAAAGTCTTCCCGTAGTTTCTAAGGGCGGAAACCATAAATCTGTTTAAATAGGAAAAGTATAGCCAGTAGACGCTCGAGCGCCGACAGCCCGTACACTGGCGATTACGGAAAAAGTGAATGGAGATTCCGATGTCTAAAGAACTGAGAAGTTTGAGGAGAATGGTTTCCAAGATCTTAGATAGAATACAAGTTTAGGTTGATAGAATAGGGCGATAGTTAGAAGGTAAGAGCATAATTCCTTTTTTCGAAATAGGTTTGACATATGCGCGTCTTCCAACACTGGAGGGACAATCGCTAGTACTGGGGAGGCATTAGAGAATAATATTTGAACACGAGGGGGTCGGGGTTTCCCAGCACAGGAAGCACAACTTCCCTCAAAACTCGGAAGAGGAATGCCATTGTACACGGGGGCCACCCACCTTCTAACGATCATAGATTTACAGGCGCTTATGCACCCGATAAGAAATGAAGGTTAAGGCAAATAGGACACCTGAGCAGGATAAGGAGGAGGAAGCAGGAATACAGAAATCGTCCGGGTTTGAATTTAGAAAAAAAAAAAAAAAAAAAAAAAAACAAAAAAAAAAAAAGGAAAAAAAAAAAAAAAAATAACATAAAAAAAAAGAATAGGAGCCAAAAGAAGATGTGATTGGCCTTAGTCATGTTGGAATATTAACCAACAGAGATTATCAGAGGAATAAGAGGAGGAAAGGTGACTCAACAAAGTTTGTTAGAGATGTTATTATTGTGTTTCGAGGCCCGAGAGATTTGTCAGTAGGAGAACCAAAGAAGGTCAGCGCATTTTCGCTTATTGAAAGTCGCGCTCTTGCTCGTCGAAGGAGTAATCCTGCACGATTTTTTCTAGCTGAGATGGAAAATTGGCAGAGTGCTAGGAGACGAGAAATTTTTTCCACACCGATAGTCATTGTCTCTAGCCTGAAGCCCAGGAAACAAAGCAAATCAAACCATGAAGTTTGAGAGAAGAATGATTTAGTCCAGAGGATGAACCTGCTCATCCTGAGAGGTATTGATTAACCAATATACAGTTCCCAAGCTCTTAAATCGGCAGAATCCTAAGCGTGCTTAAAAGAGTCCCCAAAAGAAGCACTTCAATCTTAGTTAGCGTAGAAAGCAACGCGGATTGCAAATGCCCCAATCGGCGCCCGATCAAAGTGCCAGAAAAAACGCAATAGGCAGGATACGAACGATGAATGGAAAGTATAAATGTAAGTGAATATAAGGTTGTGGTCAGCATTTTACCGAAGGGTAGGGAAGCGAAGGTTGGTGTATTTATCAGAGAGAAAGGACCTAGTGGTGAAGAATAGGTCAAGTGTGTTCAAGAATCCGGGTTGGGAACGAATCCCCGGGAATGAGTGTAGTGTTATTTAATCATTGCTTCCAGATCGTTGAGATACTGAATGTTCGGCTTCCTCCCAACTAATTCAGTACGAGAGGAACACCAACCATTCATTGTTGTGTCCATTGAAATCCCTTTTATAGGGCACCTCATAATTTGGATGAAAATATATAGCAGTCCTGTGAGAAGTAGTAAGGTAATCAAAAAAGCGCATGAAAATCTTGTTTCTGTAGGAGATCCAGTACAAGAAGTATAAGATATTGTATATAGAGGAAGAAAGATTTTAAGCCACAGAACATCAATCCGAAGTTAGGAGATTTCGAGGCTTCTCGAGACTGTATAGGATGCTTATATTTTACATAGAAACTACTCCACCTCAGATACGGAAATAATAAAATAAGTTATAGTTGGATATATAGTAAACGAGTTGAAGGATGAATTCTTAGCCCTCTGGGTCTCAGACAAGTGAGCATAAAACTTAGTTTTGAGAGTTAGAGAGGTAGGATTCCATGGATGCAGAGTTTAGAGTGCGAAGCCATTGATGCGGTTGGTAAGCGTCAATGAAGAAAGCCACGCCTGTGTCACAATCTGCTATCGGCCGCACACACCACAACGCCACGAAACTTTAACGCTAGGGTGTTGAGGAGCAGGGTGAAGTATGATAGATAGGGATGCAAAACGACAGGTAGAAAGAAGAGTTGGAAGGAACACGCATATGTAACACAGCAGTATGGATGACATGGTTTACACACGCGACTAAATGACACTAGCACTCGCACACGCATCACGCACACGGCACACAGCACACGCAATCGACAACAACAAAGAAAACAAAAAAAACAGGACAACAGGAACAGACAAAACCGAAAGGAGAAATGAGGAAAAATTAATTCAACGCTAAAACCATAAATTTTAGCTGTATCATACTATAGTTTTTGTACACAAGAATATCCATCAATATTAACGTTTCTGAAAGTTTTATAAAACACATCCAACGCGCCTCACACGCTCCATTCTCACGTCAGTTTTCGCACATATATATTTCACACAAAAGTTCTTTGATCAAACTAAAAATTACCGATGAAGAACTTAATCAAATTACCGGTAATGTCAGTACAAAACCCCTTAAAATTTTTACGCTAAAGACCAGTTGAGTAGACGCGACAAATATAGGTTTAATAAACGTTGAAAAAAGAATCCTAGGAATAGGGGGAAAAAAAAAAAAAAAACCCCCCACCCATAACTTGTACTAGCTATCTTATCGAACTAGATTTATTATTGAACTCTAAAATTTTCCTGCATAATTTTTCACGCCAAAAAGTAAAGAAAGCTATCGGCTAAGTTCGGCCATTATTTAACGATACCGATAACCCGATACCGATACCATCAACAATGGCCGAATACTACCCGAAGCGATTGAAATATCGAGGTTCTGTTACATCCCTAATATATATAATATTATATATATAATATATATATATATTATATTAAATATATATATATATATATATATATATATGATTTGTATCTATATATAGGGAATAATTTTACTATAATGCAAAATTATCAGAGCTATATATACATATGCTATACAATTTATATATTAATATTAATATATATATATATAATATTATATATATATTAATATATAATACATACTATATAATAATATATATAATATATTATAATATATATATATATATATATATATATATATATATTATAATAGCGCCTCACGGCCTGTCACGTGCGCTGTCTTAAGGCTGGTGGAGGATCGTGAGTTCCGCTTATTGACCCATTTAGAAGACTTCTGAATAATTTTCAATTAGTACGAAACCTTAGTCGGAGATCCGGAGCCGAAGGTGAAATCGGGCCGAAGCTGGAGCCTGGGTATGAAAATTTTTTCAAAAGATATTTTTTAGGTGAAAAATTTAATGCCAGAAGACGTACTGAACAATTTGCAAATAGTGCAGAATCCTTAGTCGGATCCGTCCGGAGTCGGAGTCGGAAGTCAAAAGTGAAAGCCGAAGTCAGAGCCGGTGCCGGGATGAAATTTAATTTTCGAAATTTTTTAGGTGAAAAATTTATTGCCGAAGACGTGCTTGACAATTTTCAAATAGTGCAGAAAGCCTTAGTTGGATCCGGATTCCGGAGCGGAGCCGGATTCTGGTATAAATTTTTTTTTAAATGTTTTTTTAGATGAAAATTTGTTGCCAGAAAGTACTGCTGAACAGACTTTCAAATAGGCTATCTCGGAGTCCGAAAGCGGAGCGGAGTCGAATCGGAGCCAGAGTCAGAGCGGGTGCAATAGTTGATCAAGAGTCAGAAGAATAAGTTTTTTTTTATTGAATAATTTATTGCCAGAAGTCGTGCTAAACATTTTAAATAGTGCATGAACCTTAGTCAGATCCGGAGCCGAAGGGAAGTCGGAGCTCGGAGCTGGAGTCGAGCCGAGAAACCTTGGTATGATAATTTTTTAAAACAACATTTTTTTAGGTGAAAAATTTAATGCCAGATTGCGTATTGAAGAATTTTCAAATAGTGGCAGAAACTTAGTCAGGACGGATTCGGAGACCGATCCTGGGTATAAATTTTTTCAGAATAATTTTTCTTAGATGAAAAAATTTATTGCCAGAACATTGCTGAACAATTTGCAAATAGTGCAGAATCCTTAATCGGATCCGGATTTTGGAGCCGGAGCCGGATTCAAAGTCGGAGATGGAGTCGGAGCCGGAGTTATATTTTTTTTTCGAAAATATTTTTTTTAGGGGACAATTTTTATTGATAGAGAGACGTGCTGCCACAATTTTCAAATAGTTTTCAGAACCCCTTAGTCGGATCCGAAGCCGGATCCGGAATATTTTGAATTTTAAAAAAATATATTTAGGGGAAAACTTTATTGCAGAAGACGTACTGAACAATTTTCCAAATAGTTCATGTAACCTTAGTCCAGATCCGGAGCCCGAAAAGTGACGTCGGGAGCTGGAGTAGGAGCGGGCTGGAGTCCAGAGCCGAGCCTGGGTAGTATTTTTTTTCAAAATCGTAGGGTCCGGATCCGGATCCAGATTCGGAGCCTTACTCCTTGGGGTTAAATTTTTTCAAGCGATAAATTTCTAAATGATAATTTTCTTCAGAAGCACTTGCTGAGCAATTGTTTAAAGTAGTGCGCAGAATCATTAATCGATCCGGATCGAAGTCGGGCCGGGAGTATATTTTTTTTTCGAAAAATATTTTTTTTGTGAAATTATTGTTATTACCTGTTGCTGGCACAATTTTCAAAATAGTGCAGAAACTTAGCCAGATCCGAAGCCGAAGCTGAACTCGGAGCCGGGCCGGATCCTGGGTATTATATTTCTTCTTTTCAAAAATATCTTTTAGGCGCGAAAAATTTGTTGCCAGAAGATGTTTTGAACAATTTTCAATTAGTACAGAAACCTTTGTCGGATCCGGAGCCGAACCCGAGCCGGGTCCTGGGTATGATTTTTTTTAAGAAATATTTTTTAGGTGAAAAATTTCTTGAAAGAAGATGTGCTGAAGAATTTTCAAATAGTGCAGGACCTTTGATTTATTTCGATCAGGAGCAGGATCCCGGAAGCCGGATCTTATTGCTTTTAAAAATTTTTTCAGAAATATTTTTTGTTAAAAAAAAATGTAGTTGCCAATACATCCTTTGCCTGACCTAAATTTTTCAAAATAGTTCAAAAAAACCTTAGTCGGTATACGCATCCGGAGTTTGAACCTCGGAGTTAGATGCGGATCCTGTTTATAAATTTTTTTAAGAAAAGATTTTTTAGAATGAAAAAATTATTAGCCGGAGACGTGCTGAACAATGTTCAAATAGTGGCACGAAACCTTAGTTGGGATCCGAATCCGGAGTCCGGAAACGGAGCCATGATTCGGCGTTAGATAATTTTTGTTCCTATAATATTTTTTTTTGGTGAAAAATTTATTGCCAGTAAGAAGTGCTATACAATCTTTTCAAATAGGTGCTGAAACCCTTGCAGTCGGATCCGCGCCGGATGCCTGGAGCCGCAAAGCCGGAGTACATTGGATAACGGAACCGGAATTCGGGCATAATTTTTTCAAAAAAGTATTTTTGTACTGAAAAATTTATTGCCAGAATAGTACTGTGCACAATTTTCTCCCAACAGGCAAAACTATCGTCGGAGTTGCGAGCCGGAGCCGGAGCCTCCGAATAAAAATCATTATTATTTTTTGCTTTTGGGTTGTAAGAAGATATATCAAATAAGGCTTGAATTGATTTCAATTGGGAAAAGAATATATAATATATATAAATACTATAATATATATATATAATAATAAAAAAAATATATAAAAAAAAAAATAAAAAAAAAAAAAAAAATAATAAAATTATAAAAAAAAAATAAAATAAAAAAAAAAATAAAATAAAACTAAATAAAATAATAATAAATATAAATAAAAACAAAACAAAAAATATAAAAAAATAGAAGCAACTAATAGAAAGGAAAAAATAAAAGAAAAATTCAGAGTAGGGAAAAAAGAGGACAGAGGGATGATTGTTTAGAGTAGTGGCAGGAATGAAGAGAGGAGGGTGCACCTACATATTATTTGCGAGATGAATTGAGTTGCTATAGAGTGGGCGAATTTGAAAATATGCTTTTTGAGGGGAAATATGTCAGAAAAAGAAGAAATTTGATGAAACAGTGTAGATAAAAGAAAAAGGGGTTATTTATGAAGTAAAAAAGATAGAAATAAGAGATAAAAGGTTCATGCCCGGTATTAGAGAGTAGGATAGTTCACAATAACAATATCTGTGTAAAAAGTTATGTTGATAATTATAAGTGAGCAGAACTGGAAAAACTGTGGAATAGACTTTCCGAAAATATTTAGGAAAGATAATAAAAAGGTGAGGAAAGGAAAAAAGGAGGGGGACTGATAGCACAGAATGATAAAAGTAACGAAACAATGGGAAGAAAAAATAAAAAAGAGAAAAGGAAAGATGACTTGGATGCAATTAAAATATCCTATATAGAGATCAAAAAAGGAGGGAAATAAAAAAAAGATCTTATAGAGTAGGTGAACTAAAAAGGCAAAATATAATCATAACCACAAAAAAATGGCTAATTAAAAAACAAAATTTTAATAATAGCAAAAAAAAAAAATAAGTTAAGCAAAAAGACAAAAAAGAAGACTTAAATACACAGACGAATACCAACACAAAACCAACAACCATAAAAAAAACAAAAAACCTGAGAAACAAAGATCCCCCGATTTAGTACCCTCTGAAACAAACCGTCAAAAAAAAAGTACAATAAGATAATAAACGCAATACACTGGACTAAGGGGCTACAAAAAATACAATAACCATAAAAACAAAAAAAAAAACGGCCTTATTATGATGAATTAGCTCACAGAGTAACGAAAAAAAAGAGAATTAAAACAATCAATCAAAAATTCAACCAAAAATTCTCCTTAGCCAGAATCTTAGAAAATATATATTGCCACTACGCCCATCAATAGCAATACAATGTCCCACTGAGCCCTGAGTAAAAATATCTCCAGTTCATGAAAAGGAAAAAAAATAATTACACAACTGAAGCTCGAGAATTCTTTTGCCTGAAGAAATTATAGGAAAAGATTGGGGGTGTTTGGAAAGGGAGGGAGGGAGGGTTGGTCGGTAAGGAGTATGAGGGAAAATAATGGGAGGTTTGGAAAGGGGAGTGATAAAAACCCTCCTTCGAGGGAAGAGGAAGAAAACGACGGATAAGTGTCATTCAGGCGACCGAATAAACACAACGAAAAATACAAAATAGCGAAAAAACGTAAAACTAACAATTCAGTATTTTTCTATCAAAAGAGTTAAAAACACATTCACATAACTGCATACATATACACATCGATAAAAACGTAGTAACGTAGTACACATGTCTATCTACGTACACTGCGGGTCAATTTGGGCATTGGTATACCCCAAGGGGGAAATTACGACGTCGACAAGGATTCAATAGGCATATCTACACTAACGTTTAGTTCCATATCATAGGTGACGTCACCACACCCAATAATATATATATATATATATATATATATATATATATATATAATATATATAATATATAATATATATATATATATTATATATATTATACTATATATATATATATAATACTATATATATATATTCTATATATATATATATAATGTATATATATATTATATGTATATATATATATAGTATAATATATATATATATAGTATATCAATATATATATGTATATTAAGTACATCAGCCCATATTTAGTAAGTCTTTACCTTAGAAGGGTATATGTTATTATTATTATTATATGTTTGAATAATAGCGTATTTTTTTTTATTGTCTTTTCAGCTATTCTAGGTTTCATATATTTTTTATTCGTTTGTTGTAGCTACATGAAAAGAGAAGCTTCGTGTAAAGTGTAATCATGTTAAAACATAAAAGATGGTAAAAAGCCTAAACTTTGTTAATACTTTACTGGAAAATGGAAATGGTATATTTTTCAGTATTAAGGGAATACAAAACAAACGTTATTATTAAGTATATTTGTATTTATTATTCCTTAAAGATACTATTTTAAATTTATAAAAGATAAATAATACTTGGCACAACGCAAATATGAAATAAATGTACTATGTATTGGTAGTGCAGGAATGAATTCTGAGGTTGCCTAGCAGTACCACAATTTCTATCTTATTACTGTGTAGTTTATATATTATTTTGAAAGTATATATAAAGGTAAATAACACTTAATTAATAAAAAATAGTAATCGGTATCCGGCCCCTCTGTTTTCTGTATCGGTGGCATCTTCTAATATAGTATATGATATATATATTAGTATATATTAGTTATATATAGTATAAAGTATATATAATATATATAGTTGATAGTAATATATATTATATTTATATATATATATATCATATACTATATATATAATGTAATCTTAATATTTTAGTAAAATATATATATATATATATATATATACGATATTATATATTATATATATATCAGTTATTTATATTATATATATATATATTATAGTTAGTATAGTATATTATATATATATCATGATGTGTATTATTATAATATATATTATATATATATATATATATAATAGGTAGTTATATATATATTATATATAGTATAAATCATGCGAGGTTGAATAGGTAGTAAACACCTGTGGAGTTAGAGTAATCAATATTTCGGAATACCGATTTTACATATTTTACATGTACACAACCAAATATATTATGAGGGCCATAAAATTACATACAAACATTCATATGCTTTCTTCGGTAAGCTATCGAAATAAAATTTGGTCTGTAAATTAAAAGAAATATATTAATTAAATAATATACTTATTGAACTCTCTCTCTCTCTCTCTCTCTCTCTCTCTCTCTCTCTCTCCCTCTCTCTCTCTCTCTTCTCTTATCTCTCTCATCTCCTCTCTCTGCTCTCTCTTATTCTCTCTTCCTCTTGCTCTCTCTCTCGTTTAATTCCTATCAAGCCGATGACTTAACTTTTCATAGAAATTTTTTAATACCCGCATGAAACGTTGAAGCAATCCATGCTATGGTGACATGTAACAAACGCGTTAAGGCGTATGCGTGATTTTCTTTTCGTAGAAAATTAAAAACTATATCTCCGAGGAGTTTTAATTACACACGCAAAAAAAAGCGAGCTTCAACCCCTCCTCCCCCCCCCCCCGTGCCAAATCCTAATTTTAGTAAGTTTCTTTTAGCAATTCAATGACGATTTCGACCACCACAACCCTATATATACTATATATATATATTAATATATAGTATAATATAGTATATTATATTATATAAGTATAGTATATATATATATATATAATATTATATAGTGATAGTATATATTTTATAAGTATATATAATATATATTAATATATATATAGTAGTTAGTATATATATATTGTATAGTATATATATATTATAGTATATATAATATATATATATATAATGATATATATAATATATTATATAGTATAGTATATATATATTTATATATATATATATATAAGATACTATTCACCCTATAAAGACTCTGAAGAATTTATATTACTCAACAAATCATTAAACCCTTTTTTCAATTTCGCGTCTCTCGCTCTCTTCTCTCTCGCTATATTTATTTACGGCGTCTCTCTGTCTCTCTCTCTCTCTTTCGTCGGGAAAAATACTTTTCTCTGCATCTTTCTATTTATTGTAGTGTGGGTATTGACTCGCTGGTTCACCAAATGCAAATATATTCTCTCTCTCTCTCTCTCTCCTCTTCGTCTTGCTCTCTCTTCCTCTCTCTCGCTCTCGTTTCTCTCGTCTCGTGTCTTCACTTCTGCTCGTCTCTTTCATTCTCGTCTCTCTCCTCTCGTCTATGTCTCTCTCTCCTCTCTTCTCCTCCGTCTTCTCTCTTCTCGTCTCTCTCTCTCGTCTCCTCTCCTCTCATTCTCTCTCGCTCTCTTTCTCTCTCGGTCCTTCTCTCTCTCTCTCTCTCTCATCTGGTTACTTCTCAACTCTGTCTGCTTTCTCTCTCTCTCTCTCGTCTCTCTCTAAGACAGCCAACTAAACCCACCTTCACAATTTATTTTCTCTTTAATCAATTAAATTTTAATTCAGCACATTCCAAATAATAGTCATTATAGTGTTGAGTAGTATCTATTCAATTTAGATTGCCTCGATACTTGTAAAACTAATGTATCATATATAATATATATATATAGTCATATATAATAATATATATATATAGTAGTATATTATATATATATATATATATATTATACTATATATATATATATATATTGTATATATATAATAGTATATTATAATTATATAGCTATAATATATAGTATAATAGTATATTTATATATATTATATTTGAATAGGGCAATTAAGTTGGACCCCATTTTTTTTAGTAACAGTTCGAGTATAGTACTCAAGGATTGAATCTTAAAAAAATGTGCAACTCAGGTGTAGGTGTGACGGACTTCCAAAAAAGAAAAAACTGTTTTCTAAGACAAAGGGGATTCCAGCTGAAAATTATAATGCGCTTGATACGCTCGAGAAAAAAAAAATGGGTGGATTCCTTAAAGAAATTACGGTACTCTTACATCTATCTATGCATATGTATGTATGTCTATGTATTCTTACATCTACGCATGTGTATGCATGTATGTATGTATGTCTATGTACAGTGTTCTGTGCGCGCGCGATCGTATAATCGCCAAGTTCATTTATAATCCATTCGTACTAAAGTAATTGATAAGCTAAATGATAAGGTATGGTATTTTAAATAAATTATAATATTCATCAGCATTTAAAAAATATTTAAACAGAATATCTCATAAAATTTAGAGTTTAATAAAGGTGTAGGTATGGAGCTGGGAGATATTAAAAATTGTGCTACCTTATATGTTTTTGAGTCAATGTTAAAACTCTGACCAAAGATTAGGAAACTAAATTTATTATTATTACAATCACACACACACACACACACACACATATATATATATATATATATATATATATATATATATATATATATATATATATATATATATATATATATATATATATATATATATATATATAAAATAAGTAGCAAGAAAACTTTTCTAGCTAACGTCTTATACTATATAACCTCTTTGAAAGAACTATTCGTGTGTGTGTGTGTGTGTGTGAGGTGTATATATGTGTATAAGTGTGCATGTACACGAACTTTTGTCTTCGCTCATCTATGAGGTGAGTAGTGTAGTAATACTAATAATATTAGTGTTGTGATAGTAGTAGAAGTACAATTGTGGTACAATAGTAGTAGTATAGTAATAGTAGTAGTAACATTAGTAGTAATGGTACCTAAATAATAATTAAGAATTAATAATTTAAATTTATTTCTTTTTTAAAAAAGAGAAAATAATAATAATAATAAAAGATAAATAAATGAAAAATGCTGAAATTAAAATCTATCGCTCATTTAAATATTCGTGCGTGAACAAGAGTTGCGCACATGTGCAAGTGAGCATATCACATTTACGACACAGACACAGCAGCAGCAACCTCCACATCGCTCTCATCATCTCTATTCTCTATCTCTTACAACTTTCCAACTAACAACCACAGCATTAAACAGTCTAGGAATAAAGGGGGGGGTCGGATGAAACCAATCCCTCACTCCCTTCCCCCTCACTCCCGATGTCAATAAATAGCAATGAATCTGAAAGAGCTAAAACAAGTTAAGGTTATTTTAGTATCAGGTTATAATATATATTTAGCTACATTTTTGGGGGGGTTAGAAAGACTATACCATTATATATATATATATATATATATATATATATATATATATATATATATATATATATATATATATATATATATATATATATAT
>JABUQX010073518.1:0-15000 GCA_015478945.1 Trachelipus rathkii
ATTTTAGAGTGTACAAATAAATTTGAGCAATTTAAATTAAATATTCAGTAATATTATATATAAAACTTTAATTATTTCCAAGTGGGTTCGGATAGGCTTTGTGGTGAGTTGTATTCCAAGACCCCGTTATTATGGTTCATTGCTAGTAACAATATAAAGATGTACTATAGTATATCTTTAATTTGGTATATCATTCCTTTATATACTTTAAAACTACATATATATTTATATATATATAATATACTTATATATTATTAATATAATTAATATATTAATAATATATAGTATATTATTATAGTATAGTATAGTATAAGGAGTTTCAACTCGATTATATATATCTATATATATATATACAGTAATATATATTAAATATATAAATATATATATATATATTATATATATAATATATTATATATATATATATGTATATATTTATATTATAATATTATTATAATACTAATATTAATATATATATTATTAATATAATATATATAATTAATGTATAAAGGAAAATATTTGATTGATACTAATAGTTTAAAATATAATCATAATCTAAATATTTCCGCTGTATAAATTAACTATAATCAATGTACTAACGCAATATATATATATACTATACCGTAAATATCTCAGTATATAATAATCCGATAGTGATTTATTAATACTGAATCTATATCGCAACTATTTATATACGTCGCTACTCTACTCACTATCTAGGGATAGTGATAAAATCACCATCCGCTATATACTAATTAGATACTAATCTAAGTGTTTTAGATCACTTCAGGCCTCATATTATTCTATATATATAAATATTATATATATATATATAGTTATAATATATTATAATATATTATATATATAATATATATATTATATATAATTTATATTTAATATATATTATAGTATATTATTATATTATATTATTAATATATATCTTTATATATTATATATATAATATATATATAGTATAGTATATTATACTTATATTTATTATCATATGAATCGTATAGTTAATAATGTTTGCATGAGGTTTTGTGGGTTATATATTAACGCGGATTAAAAAAGGTTTAATTTTAATAATATATTATTGGTCGGGAGTATCATTAAATAGGCTATATCCAATTTGGTATCTAGGTGAGATCCCAACTTTCGAACACTTACATTCAAAACAAAGGAATTATGTTTATCATCGTACCAATTAAATTGACCACCTGCATTTGGATTCGACATAAAAAATAGAACATTGAGCAACTTATTCATATCTAATACCTTCACATTACCCTCACAACAATTTTATTATTATGTGGATTATTAATATGTGGTTAGGTTGTATTTTTATTATTTACTTTTCATTTTATTTTATTTCACCTTCCATTTTTCTCTTCACAAGATTGGGGGTAAGGTGCATGTCACAAGTTTCGGAAAAGAAAAGCAGTAGTGAACCAGATAACATGACTAAAATGACGAAAAGAAGCCTACACCTTTAATCCGCCCACCTATTATCTGTACATTAATTTAGTTTAGTATAGGTAGCGTTAACGTCAGTTCTAGATAGTCATGTCACACTAGAGCCATTCATAAGATAGGATCAGATCATTCACATCCAATGCGAAGAACGGGACCCTGCACATCCATAGCATGATTGTTTATTAGCTCGGAAGACTAATATCGTAGCACTGGTTCATTAACCTAGCAAGCGTCAGGTTAAGAGGCTCAACTAACCGTGCCTCCTCACTATAATTCACGCAAAAAATCCCCGCCATTTCTTCTCCTACATGCCACCTTTTCAATTAACCGTCCTCTGCGTCCAAACTCTACACTTATTTTATCTCTGCTTCAGTCAGTTCGTGGCAACCGACTCAATCCACTTTCTCTTCGGTCTCCACCAGCGGGTCGGTTCCTCAACCAACTCACCACTAAATAACATCTCGGCTAACCACCCTCTATTCATTTAAGATTTCTATTGTTGTGTGTGTGTCGTCCTAGCTAGTGACAATAGCGCTATCTGTCAAAGCATATGATCTTCAGTTTTTTTCTCCATTTACCCTTTCCTTCACACACACCCTCTCTAATGACGTTGGCTTCGTTGTGTTCGTTCTTATGCAATCTTTGCTCATACGCGTGTTGATGCGACATGCTCCCCTAAGATTGTCGCTGATGTCGGGAAACTGCTTGAAACTTTAAGATCTCTACTTCTTTATTCCAGGACATAGTCCTCGTAGCTCTGTGATCATAGCATAACACATGGTAAACAACATGTCCTCAGTAAGAGCCCCTTAGCGCACTCAAGACTTAAGTCCTTTGGCGCATTCACACAACGATTAAATTGTGTAGCTGTATGTCCACCTTGTCCTTGTGCTTTGTGCACCGACCTTTTCCTACTGCCAGCTTCCTGGGCATCGTCCGTTCCCTCTCAATGCCAACATATACCCTGAGAATATTTAAGTACTCAGACACTTGGTTTTGTGCTGCTCACGGCATTTACATAACTCACACTGAGGAGTGTCCTCACGCACAACCATAACTTACTCTTATCTCACGTTTAAGTTTGCAAGCCTGCGTCTTTCACTACAGTTCTTCACATCCCTGCCAAAGTCTCTCTAACTCATTCCTCTCAAACTCTCTTCAGATTCGCCACATCATGGGCACACCAAAATCATCCGCATATTCAACTACGGTAGGGACAAAAATGTGCCCCTCCTCTCTCCAACTTCCCATTCTCCAACGCATTTCTACACTCATCTCCTGCCAATCAACACCCAACAGTCAAAAATTTACTATGTCATCAACCCCAATACCTAATAAATGTTCTAGTGATTGAGAATTGACAATCAAGGAAGTACATATACACATTACCCTTGTCTTTACTCCGCTATTAATCCTAAACAAATCACAACATTCTGGGACTCACTCCTTAATTCTTAACATAGGACTTTTTACTTGGTCAAAAAAGCCTGTTGATCGCATTCATGAAGGTGCCTAAACCTCTCAACGTACCGAAATATATTCACTTAACACCGTGGCATTATTTTTTTATTTTATGCTTACTATTTTATATACTTTATATCTATAATTTAAACAGTCCTGTTGCAATGACATACCATAAAACCACTCAAATTTACAGCGGGCATATTATTCTTTCTTCTCCCTCGTTCACCTCACACACAATCTCAATCTCTTAGTTTCAAGTAGAAAGAGGATTTGAGGATCACACATCCTCTATACCAACTCCTTACATCACTAGCGGCACTCATGGATTTTCTTTTATTACCATATGGATCCAGACAAGGGCATCATCAATACAAACTCCAGGGTCGGTCTCAGTTGTTTATCTAGAGCATCCGACTCGCACTCAACTCTGTTTTGTCGGAACTCAAACAAGCATATGATCCTGTTGGCATCCCCCGCACATTTCCAAAACTGTCCACAAAGTAACTGTTGTAGTCTCCCCCTAACTAAATTTTCTTACGGTTTCTACCACTTGATCTTTTTTTCCCCGTTAATTAACCTTCAATAACAGATTTACTCATACAAGGAGAAGAATATCTAATTATACATTCATATTAGGGCTATATCTCCTTCCAATCCTTTGAACTATTTATACGAGCTGCTCTCCCCATCTCCATAGTAAAACTCTTCCTTCACTTAACGACCTAAATTTTACTAACTTAATCCCATACATCAACCTGTTTCCCAACCCCTCCATCTCAGTAAAAAGGTACAGGCACGACGCGGAGCATCTGATGAGGAAGAATGATGCAATAGAGAGAGAAGAGATGAGTCAGACATGAGAAGTGAGAAATGAGTCAAGGTACTGAGACGCAGAGAGATGCGCACGAGATGATTAGCCATAGTTACGTTAGATGAGACAAACTTTTGTCATCCAACGCAGAGACGTGAGAGGAGGGACCGGAGACGATTAACCAGGAGAGCAGTCCTCCAGAAACAGTTTCTCCTCCTCCTTAAACCACTTTTTTTAATTAGACATATAATCTCAATGCTCAATTCGTCCACCAACCGAACAAACCACTTATTTCTTCTAGCACCATGCGCAAACCGAGCACAACTACTCATTCGTCCACTAACATCTCATTATACTATGTTCAAAATCATTACTGGTTAATATGGGTGGCAGATCTTTTCCACAAATTATTGTATAGATTTGTTTCTTCTACTCCTCCTCGAGCAACGGAATTCTACAATGCTACACTTCAAAGCAGGCAATGATTTGGAACCTCTCTTCCTTAAGTACTCAATAATAAAGGTTTCAGCTTGACGAATTCAGTGCGGAACAAAAAGTACTATAATATCAACACTGTAATATATAGTGCAATAATAATAGAATTATGGATCTAATGAAATACAGACTATAACCCCTTTCTTCTCAAATATCTGTTAACTTTTGCAAGATTCCTGTTTTTCACATGACACTTCCCTTTCTTGCAAAAATGTAAGAGAAAATTACCGCTAAAAATAATATTAATACCATATGATATTAAGTTGAGTGCATAAATCCGCAATCAAATAATATTAATACTCCTCCTTTTAACAATTCACAATGACTGTTTACATAAATAAATTAATTCGATCGGGCATGTTACCCCTCTGTTGTTCTCTTTCCCCTTGCATCCATAACTGTCCATACACACACATTGTTCTCTAGACATTGATAATCTTTATTTAGTTATTTAGGCATATCTAATTATTTTTCACCATCTACTTTATTTATAAAATAGCACTTATTTCCTCCGGGTTTTTCGTTAGCATATTGGCCCAAAAAAGGTTCAAATTTAATTTCAAATTTAAAAAAAAGAACTATTTTTTACGGTATAGAAAACCATTAAATATTTTGAAATCTTTCATCACGAGTGAATTATTTATAAGTTTAATTTATTTCACATTACACGAAATATTTCCTAAACGATAGAATTACTTTCTTTTTTTTAATTTAAATATTCTCTTGTTTTGAGCACATAAGAAATATTAACAGGCTTTCAAAATCAATGAACTTCTTAGCGGGAAAAATCACATTCTATGACTTCACTCTACACAAACCATTTCAGGCCCTTCACCTTTCGAAGGAAATAGGGAGGGTCGCTAAGGATTTAAAATCGATTCCTTACTGTGTCGCTCCATAGTCACTGTGTCAGGCTACCGACAGTTCGACAACGCACCCACTTCACAACTTTACGAATTTCTGGGGTTTTCTTTCTTAATCGATTATATTGGTTAATAGTTGACTATATCATATTTCTCTCAATTACATTGGTGTGATGTTAATATTCTTAGGATTTAAGGTTATTATTATTATTATTATTTATTATTATTACTTTACTTATTTTATTACTAAATATCTCCATTAGCCTTCTCATCACTCAGAATAGGGAACTAGTAATATGGTAAAACGCACTAAAAATACAGTAGAATCTTAATTCAAATTATTATTCATTTGTTATGTATGATAATGGGGATTGATTTATACTGAATTGTGCATAAAGTTAAATAATCCAAGTTACTACTTATAATTCAGGAGTAAAACCATAATAAATTAAATAATAAAATATGTATTATTAATTTCTCGTATGTAGAATATATGTAATATCAAAATTAAATGGCTTTAATAATTAATAATTAAATAAGATACGTACCTGTGCGCGTGAGGGATTCAGAATGAATTATATTATTCAATTGCATTAAAGTAATAATATAAGACATAATAAATACATATAATAATAGATAACAAAGATACCATTTCCAGCACAGGCTGGAGTATGCGCATCGTAAATGTTGTGATTAAATAAATACATTATGTTTTTACGTCCAGATCATATAATGATACATATATATGAGAAATAATAAATGAACCAGATAATAGTAGGGTTAATGTAATATAAGTGAATAATGAGATGAATAATATATATATAGACAATGATATCAATAATTAATAATATTTAATAAATTTGAATATTGGAAAATAATGAAATGATAAAAATTTATCTAACAATAAATATTTAACATAGATATAATAATAATAATAATATCATTTTATTTAGAATTATAAATTAATAAATTAATGTAATTGAATAATAAATAATAATAATAATGTAAAATAAAATATTTAATATATCAATACATCAAATAAAGTATAGACACTAATTGAGTACCATATATTATAACTATATTAAGAAAAAAAAATATTAAATATTAAGTGAAAAAGGAGGTAAATAGTATTAATAATTGATTTACTTGAAGAGTTGAATATGAGAACATCTGGCTATAAAAAAATTTTTTTTGCTTCTTCACGGGAGATTTTTCTTGCAAATACTCTTTAAAGACCTGAAAGATAGAAATATATTGAATATATATACTATTTTTCTTTTAATTTTACTATACTGGTCAATTAAATATTGTAAATATTATAACATTTTTTTTTGTTTTTATAACAATCAATGAGCATACTTGTATATAACATCTATATAAATGTATATAATATTGTATTTTTTGAGGTTCTATATGAAAATTTTGTCATTATATAGTGATATTTTTGTTCATTTGTACCAAATGTTATCATCGAGTTTTGTGTATTATTTGGTGAATATATCATTATTTTATTGCAATGTTAAACGTATAATATCCCATAACTAGGAACTATATATTATGATATAATACTGTAGCAATACAAACAATTGAGATTTTATTTCTTCTATATTTATCTTTCATAATAATTAAATTCCTCTCCATTAGAAATTAAATCTTTTTCGCCTATATAATATCATTATATATATTATATTAATATATTATTAAATATATTATAATTTATATTAATTAATATATATATTAATTTATATATCTATATAATATATATTATTAGTAATATATATAATATAATTATTATATATATATATATATATATATATATATTAATAGAATAATAATATATCATAATTATATTATTTTATATTTAAAATATTAAATAAATTATCACTCACTATATGTCTAATTTATATAATAGCACTATAATAATAATTACTATTATAATATATGGTATGTTTTTAACATAATATTTTATTAAATTTAAATATTTATTATAAATATATATATAATTATTATATATTAATATAATTATAATAATTATATATATTATATAATAATAATTAAAGTATATATATAAATATATATATATATATTATATATTATATTATAATCTAATATATTATATTATATATATATATTATATATATATTAATATAGTATATTATTATATATATATATATATATTAATATATTTATTTATCCTTCAAGTGTTACTAAAAGAACGCCCAACCTAGACCGCAGTCAGCTCTAATATATGCTAATATATAATATATAGATTTGATGTTATGTGGTGACCGTACAGAAGTCTATATTATCGGCGAATAGCAATTTCCTTTTTAGTCACTTCGGTTTATTTAAATTAACCATCTTCCAAAGTAATTATTTATTTTAAATCAAAAATTTCAATTAAAAAACCATTTGCAATAACATTAAGTTACAGATACTATTTTATTATTCACTCAGTTTTATAAGAGAGAGAGAGAGAGAGAGAGATAAGAGAGATTGAAGGTAAAGGAGGAGAGAGAGAGAGAGAGAGAGGAGAGTAGAGAGAGGAGTTATAAAACCCAGATCCTAAGAGTAAGGAGAGAGAGAGGAGAGGAATAAAAAAACAAAGAGTATCTATTTAATATATAGCAACGAAATGCTATCGACCCACAGTGAGTGATAATTAATAATATTAGAATAAAAAAAAATAATTTCTTGGTAAAAATACTTGAATGAAGATAGAGTCTGAATATATAGATTAGCTAGATTTTTTTTTTAACATGGTAAATTATTTCAGTCAAGATTCAATGAAATTGATGGATAAATGAGATTTATAAAAGTTTAAATCTTCAAGGAAAAGAAAGATAGATAGATAGATAGAAATAGGATAGAAGAATAAGATAGAATAGATATGAATAGATAGGTAATATTATTTTTTTCGGCCCGAATCGTCTCAACGGAGGACTTTTATTGTATATGCTTTCCCACCATAATGTATACGTTCCCAAGTGTCAAGAAGCCTAATCATATATTACGCTCTAATATATTTATCACAATACATCACATACACAGGATTAGTCATTATATAAATATGACTAATATATATATTATATTAATATATAATATATAAACTTCATATAATATATATATAATATATATAATTCTATATACAATATATATTATATATAATATTTTATATATATATTATAGTGATATATTCTAAATATCTATATATAATATATATATTTATATTATTTAAAAGGTTTGTCACTATTTCTACAGTCTCTTAAAATCAAGTGATAAGTGCTTACTTCTGAAATATATTGACTAAAACTTTTTTGGAAGATATCATTCTTTTATAAGTTTTGATTTTGTTTAAAATTCTTTTTAAAATCAATCAATCAAT
Source organism: Trachelipus rathkii (assembly GCA_015478945.1). NCBI lineage: Eukaryota > Metazoa > Arthropoda > Malacostraca > Isopoda > Trachelipodidae > Trachelipus > Trachelipus rathkii. Next base: position 8,489 of record JABUQX010073518.1, read on the forward strand.
CACTATCTATTCCCTTTCTATGTTCAATATTTCTTATTTTATTTCTTAATTCATTAAAATTATTAATCTTTTTTTTTTCTTTATATACTACTTATCTTTCGTTCTTTTATATTTTATAGTTTCTATTTTTTTATTTTCTTATTTTATATATACGAAAATCTATTATTATTATAGCCTTAGGTAAGGTATAAATTTTTTTAATTCCAGTTAACTGGGAATGATTTTGGTAAAACGGGCTCAAGTGAAGAATTCAACGAGATGAATATGAGATTACTATAGGAGATTTTTAATACAGTCTCGGATGAATCTGAGTTTTAACCAGCAGGTGATTAAAAATTGAACTTTTAACTCCGAAGAATTACTATATATATATATATATATATGTAGTATATCTATATTATAAATTGTTATATTATTATATATATAATACTATAAAATATCATATATTTGTTTATGGCTACTCACAGTTACATACTTGTACAAAACATCAACATAAACTCATAGTAGTAAATATATATGATATTAAATGTCATATCATATATATAAATGTAACACTTTATTATATACCATATATAATTAGTGTTTAATATATTATTATACTTATTATATTTAATTTATTTTTAATACAATATAAATAGTATATTATATATAAATATATATATATATATCATATATAGGTATAAGCTTATATATATACTATATATATATACCCCTACAATAATATATTATATATAGTTTTGAAATCAAATTGTGTAGTTCTTTACAACTACCCGGAGACTCTGTTCCGTAATATTGTGCCGCGTATGCTTCTCCGGCAATTTCATAATGAACATGAGACGAACTCATTAGGCTATAGATCAAGTAATTCCGGGTGTTTCAAGGGATGAAACCTACATTGACTAAATTTTAACTATAGTGTTTGATGTGAATTATTTTTATGATCAACATCTTATTTTATTATGTATATAATATTTTACGAATCCTGTGTCCTGCAACTCCTGCAAAATGAATAATCTGAGGATTGTTTACGTCAATTTGTGGGAATTGAAGTCGAGAGGGAGTGTTGGATGATTGAATTTGAAAAATTGTAATTAATTTATAAGCAAACGCACAAACCTCAATAAAGAAAAAAATGAATTATCGTTTAATAATATATGATTGATTTTTGAGTAATTTAATATGTATCTTACATGAGGTTGCTTTTCTTTTCAATTGAGAAAATATATATATATATATAACTATATATATATATATAATTATATATATATGATATACTATTATATATATATACTTATATATTATTTATAATAATATATATATATGGAATCATATCATATCAAATACAATAAAATTACTAATATATACAGTAATTATATATATATCTAAGATATATATATAATATATATATATATAACTATAGTAGTATATACATATTATATATGTTATATCATTATATATATATATATGAGGATATGCAGGTCATGGTTATAGATATAGGTTCAGTATTATTTAATAATACTATATATATGATTATTATTTATATGGTATATATGGTATATATATATATATATATGTATAGTATATATATATATATATTATATTAGGTATATATATATAGATATATATATATTATATATATATATATATATAGGGGATATAGGGTGTTAATATATATATAATACTAATATATATATAATGTATTATTATATATATACATACTATCAATATACTATAACATAATAATATATTATAAATATATATATAATTAATATATGATATATATATTATATTACTAATGATAACTATATATATATATATTATATATATATAATGAAATATGATATATTATATGTATATATTATATATATATTATATATAATATAGTATAATATATAATCTATGATAAGCACAAGTATTCAAAAGTGGATACCAAATTACATTTATTTTGCATATATAGAGAAAAATACAAATAGTGTAAAAAAAAATAGTAATAAAATAAACTGTAATGAAATAAATAATAAGAAATTTAGAAGTCGTTGATATAAATCGCTAAGATAAATAATAACTAATTGGAAAGAAAAATAACATTAATGATTATTATGTGTTAGAAGAACAATGATTCCATTCTTTACTCGGGTATAAACTTACGATCATTTAGGAGTAGTCTTGTCAACTGGTATTATCCCATGTTTCAGATTAAGGCCAATTCCCCCTCATACTATCCATCAGCCGCCGTCCGTCCGATTAGCCGCTCACCAGCGGCGTCAGGCTGCGAGCCTCCTCAACAGCATATTCAAATATCAGAAAAAAAAAATAGATTTTAAAAATATGAAAATCAGAAAAGAAAAAAAGAGATCGCATGCCATTTTTGACTCCTCTTTTTGTTTTTTTCAATGGTTCAATTTTGCATACGTAGTATTTGGAATAACGTTAATTAGCAATTAAAACTTTTCCCAAGCAGTTAACAAAGCGATATAATAATAATATTATAATCATAATAATATATAGAATTAATAATATAATAAATATAATAAGAATAATAGTCAATAAAAATATCTTTCTCGATACTATTAATATTAAACAATTAGAAGCAATTTAGACATTTATTTATTCAATAGTTATATATTATTATTATTATTATTATTAATCTATTATTATTAATTTAATTATATTTAATTATTATTATTATTATTCTTTATTTATTAAATTATTAATTTTTATTATTAAATTATTAATTTTATTAATTTTAGTTATTATTATTATATTTTTTATTATTACTGCATTTATAACATTTCAGGGAATGTAAAGTAACATTTATTTTTATGTGTTCTACTTTTTTTATTTTTTTTTAATTACTATTTCAAACATCCAGTCGATATCGATAAAACGAGGAAGTATGGTTAACCCTACATCGCGAAACTCCCCCGGTCCCGCACCTATTCAACAGGTACGGGGGGGGTTTTAACAGGAACCCGGAAAGGGAAAATCTTCTTTAAATGTTTTCTACATCGAAACTGAGTAATTGAACTTGATTTTTCTGGTCGCACACTTTATTCGACTTCTTCATTACAAATCATTTTAAACATTTCATGTTTGTAATATACATGTTATTAACATTCAATAATTAAAAAAAATTTTATTTCCCCAATGAATATAAATTTTATTTTATTTTCAATATTTTATTTTATTTACATTATTTCAACTTTTAATTTTATTTTTCCTTATATTGTATTGTTCTATTGTTCGACACATTTCATTTTAATTATTCCTATTTTATTTATTCAATTTCGTGTGAATTTTAAAGTTTTAAGCTGATTTTCCTATTTTAGTTTTTTTTTTTTTGCAAACTTTTATTTTATTCCTATATTTTATTTTATTCTTTTTTTTTCAAACTTTTATTTTTTATTTTCCTTTTTTATTTTTTATTCTATTTTCCACAAACTATTATTTTTTTCTTTTTATTTTTTTCTATTTTCCAAACTTTTTTATTTTTAATTTTCCTATCTTACTTTTATTGAGGGTGGAATCCTCCTTACGATAATTCATTCAACAATTAAAAGATCAAGCTTAAATATTCAAACTTGTTGTAACAAGAAAAAGAAAAGAAAAATAGCAAATAGATGAGGAATAAGATCAAGAAGGTTAAACCAAAATAAGTTAAAAAAATTTCTAAACAATTATCTTTCCACTGCATAAAAAGTGGGAAATCTTTGGAATAAAGTTGGGACAATAAAGCGTGAATATAATTAATAATAGATATATAATAATACAATATAATAAATAATAATAATAATAATAAATAATAATAATAATAATAATAATAATAATAATAAATAATAATAATAATTTTTCCTTTTCATACAACTTTAACTTGTGGGTAATATTTATTATAGTATTTCAATTATTTGACAAGTGTCCGATATGTACTAAAATAACATCTATTAAAAATAAGGTATGCTCTCACTAACTCTTGAAAAAGAGGTTTATGCTAGGGGGGGTGAACGGGGGACGTGTTGTTTCCCTTCAAGTCGGCCTAAGAATTTAATGCAGGCAATGAATATTTTTGTTGATAATAATAATATTGATCGATTTAATCTAGGATAAGAATCATAGTTATTTAGAAATAGTAAGATTTTCATTCTCTATAAAAATGAAGAAACCAAAATGTCAAAAACTGCTTTTAGCATCAAAGTTTAATCCTATATATATATATATATATTAATATATATATATTATATATATATATATATATATATAATAATATATTATATATATATTATATATATATATTATAATTATATATATAATATTATATTTAATTAATATATTATATATTATTTGAATGTTGTCTTTATTTTCTACTTTTTTCTTTTGTTTTTTTTAGTGCGAAAATTGGGCAAAATTTTTTTAATCCATTTTCTTACGGTATTTAGAAAGCAAAGATTATTGAATAAATACAAAGAGTGTGACTCAGCTGCAATAAATTTTGATTAACTTATTACGTCTGGATGGGAGCTTTACTTATCTAGTATTGGGAGGTAGTATGGGAACCCGCTGGAAGGGAGAAGCTACCCCGGCGAGGGACCCCTTACCCAGCTTGCCCTGCAATATCACATAGTATAGACGTTTATTAGTGGGGTATTGTTTTAGTTTAAAAAAAGCAGACATTTGGATATCGTGTAAACCTAATAAATTGTAAGTCTCTAGATTATTTTATTGCACTATTATTAAAATTGCACATCAATAACTTTACAACGACGAAAATAAACTATTATCATAGATTATATTAATATTAAATATAAATAAACTATGCTATTATTGTATTTATGATATTTCCGTTTAATATAATATTGTCATTCTTGTCGTACCGGAAGACTCATTTTCTGTGACTGAGTCACTGTAAAAATCTTCGACTAATTTTCTGCGACTGAGTCACTTTAAAAATCTTCGAGTTGATGCCACAATCTAATATTGTGTTGATTCCTAATAAATATGGAATGAAATTTATAATTTATTCATTATTATCATTCATTATTATTGCATTTATTGGTTTTTAGCATTTCATTCATTATTTTGATTTATTGGACCTTATTTTAATCCTAGCGTCTTTCGCTAGTTTCAGTGAAACTTAAACCACCGGAGACCCCCCCCCCAAACAAAAAAAAAAAAAAAAAAAAAAAAAATAAAATCTCTGAATCCGTTAAAATGGGACATTCAAATTTGTTTTTTTGCCGGGAATGTTTTTAGTTAGAAAAAAGTTAATAAAATCCATCAGAACCAACTATCCAAATGCATTGCATACGAACATTTTTCTACGGGGGCTTTCGTCACTTAAACTCCAACCCGTGAGTGGTGGTATAACAAATACTGCTTCAACACCATGATAAGCGTATAAAAAAAAAAGTTTTGAAAAATGAGGCATGTGGCAATAAAAGTAGATTTACAATTAAAAAAATTGAATACTTCATAGCTTTTTCATGCTCATTTCTCGAGGTTATTTTCACTTTTTTTTTCTTTCAGCTCATTTTAAACATAAAAATCTGAAACGGCGATTTTTTAAAAAATTATTTTCTCCATATAAAAAATGAAATTTTGCGGACTTCTAAAACATTTCGTGGGGCTCCGATGAAGTTCATTACGATCTTTCTTAATTACAACATATTTCAGACATTTTCAGTAGGTTTCATTTTTAAACTTGCGAAGGGCATTAGGATTAATAAGGAACAATTTTTCTTTTATAATATTATATATATATATATATTTGGTATATATATATATATATATATTATCTATATTATATATATATATATATATATATATATATATATATTATATATATATAATATATATATATTATATACTATATATATATATAATATATATATATATATTATACTTTATAAAATATAATTATATATATAATATATTAATATATATATATTATATATATAAATTATAATATATATATATATATATATATATTATATATATATATATATATATATATATATATATAATACATATATATATATATAATATATATATATACTATATATATATTATATATAATATTATATATATATATATATATTATATATATATATATATATATTAATATATATATTATATTTATATATATTATATATATATATTATATAATATATATATATATATATATATATATATATAATATTATATTATTTATATATATATATATATTATATATATATATTATATATATATATATATATATAATATATAATTATATATATATATATATTATATTATATATATATATATATATATATGGGATTGCCCGGATCTCCGGCTCCGGCTTGGCCGGAGTTCCGGCCTTTTTAAAGATCTCCGGCTCCGGCCGGAGACCACTAGTCTCCGGCTTTCTCCGGCCGGAGACCAATATTTTTAAAAGGTGGTTTTGAAAATAAAATTAGTTATAATTCATTGAAAGTAATAATGAGACATTTAATGAAATAAATTTATTTAGAAGAACT